>NQII01002459.1:0-19239 GCA_002778355.1 Clitarchus hookeri | reverse complement strand
GTAGCCTACCGGAGTATTCCTAAGTGCAGACGCAAACTCCTTACCACGCCGGCCCCGAGTATCTCAATGTCACCGCCGCCTCCTCGAACTAGTTGAAAACATCCGCAGGTACTTTGGCCCCCGTCGTTAATGCTCGGTGACTAACGAACCTCCCGGATATAACGGCTGCCGACGCGGTGGTCGAGTGGGGCCGGAGGCACGTGGACGTCAAAAGGCCGGGCGTGGAATTAGTTCTCCTTCCGGAATGTTTCTTTCATCTCCCGCGCCGCAGGCCGGTCCAGCTAAGCCGACGTGAACATCAGAGAAGCCTGTGCTTCCTACGATCATCTCCCGTGCACAAAGAGCGTGTGCTAATTGTTATATTGTTGGTTTGGTTTATGACAGCTTCCGTTGAGATTGCAGGGATTAAATTGTTTTTATGTTAAGGAATGCAGGCCAGAATTTAAAATCCCACTGAATTGCAAGTCAGAATTCAAATAAGGTTTTTTTTTAACGACACACGTAATGAAAATTAGCATTCAGAAATCAGCTGACTTATCACTGAAAAAAAGACAACTAAGCTACTTTGAAATACCTACGTTATCACTTATAAAGGTTCTTAATATTTTTATGCAAAGAAATTAATGTTTCATGTGTTCTATTAGTGATCTTTGTTCAATTTTCGTTAAATTATTTTTGCCCATAAAATATTTATACTGTATCAATAAAATGTCTGTCAGCATTCCTTGTTTATGTGAAATACCCAATTGACTTGATTTATTTGGTCTGTTTTTCGAAATAGTAAAATTCCTATTTTTAACTTGTAATTATATAGATACAAAGGGATTCTCTTTGTAAATAGCAACGATGGTTGGATAAATTATATGAAATAATGGATTTTTTTAATTAAAATGTATTGAAATGTGCCTTTCGGGATCTGTAGTCACTTTTTTTTAGTATTTTACTAATTCTGAATTTAAGGGATGGGTAATTATTGAATTTGTGGTGATACAAATATAACTATCAGGGATTAAGTGTGTCTAAAGCTAAGAATCAAATTTACGTAACGCACCAAAAGTGTGCAAATTACGTAAATTATTTCTAGTTGCATTCTTACATCCGAGCGGGGTGGCGTAGTGGTAACTCACTGTACTCGCATTCAGGAGGATCCGGGTTCGATCCCCGGTCCGGTCACCCGTATTTCGGTTTTCCAGGCCATGGCCGATACCTTCCCCAGTCTCTTTTCGCTGAGCAACTTGCTCTGTCTGTAATGACACCTCGCTGTCGACGAGACGTTAAGCCCAACTACCATCTTACGACATTAAAGATTCCGCTAGCAATGGATAATAACGAATTACGAATCACGCTCTTATAGCGTAGAAGACGGACGAATTGTACTCAGATTCCGGCATTATTCAGTTAAATAATCTCCGTTTCATACAACTTTACTAAATTTTGACAGTTCTATCAGTGAAGAAAACTATGTTTGTAAACAAAATATACGAATCCAATGGCAGACACTGACTGACAACTGAGTCCTTACTAAGATTACTACAACCGGTCGTCATTCACACGTGTTATTATTATTGTTATGATCAAATAATATGCAAGTTAGATTAATGTTTATTTTAAAGGTAGGGTGGGGATTTTGTGAGAAGGGATTGTTTGGTGGCACGTATTAAGATAGTAACAGTTTTAACTGCCCATTATTTTGATGATGAATTGGAAAATTTTGCTCGTTTGAAGAACTAAGATTCTTGTTACTATAATTCGAGAGTTGCAACTTCACCGAAAGAACAAAACGCGATAAATGTGTAGCTGTTACTGCCGATGCGAAAAATACACGCTAAGAATTTTTAGTGAAATTTAACTCACACAAAAAAACCGTTGGATATTTTTATATTATGAACTACACTAACAAGTGCGAATATTTAGGCCACGTAAATTTTAAAACCTCTCGCAAGAGCAATACATGATGAATATTTCACAGTTCATACCAATTTGAGAAATTCACAATGTAAACATTTTTACCAAATTTATCTTAACACATGAAAATAGTAGGATTTTCAATAACATGAACTAGAGTTTTAAAAAGGCTTTTATATGAGGCCCTTTACATTTCAATTATTCTAACAACAATTTAAAACAGCGTTATTTACAAAACACACAAACTTACTGTTCAAGTCGTAAATTGTAAATACTGGCGAGTTTTGTGCGATTGCTTCACTAAAATCGCCTTTGTCCGCCACTCGTGCAAAATAATTTATTCACTAATTTTTTTCATTTAAAAAATCTCTTAAGCTGTGTCTTGAAATTAACATATTTAAACTTCAGAACGTAAAAACGTTGTCGCTCACGCTTCATGATGGTTCAAGAAACTGGCGGGCCAGATCACATTGCTCTGTGCTTTTTACGAAGCGGCAGACACCTGTCGGTATTTCGTTTCACTGAGAAGACTGTTCTTAAAAGGCACCTACAACGAATTACATTTAACGCAATATGAAATTCCAAACAACAGTTCTACCTGCAGATATAATATCCTGAAGCCACCAACAAGGAATTATTTCACCAATGACCTTCGCCGGGTGGGGACGTTTCACCTAACCGTAATGTACACATGTTCTACCATAATTTTTCAAAATACTTTTAAAGCCCTTGTTCTATATTTAAAAAATTGTACAATACTATAACAGCATAATTTAAAGCATAAATTATGTAATTATTATTTACGTTCTAAATTATATTTTTTAATGCCGAATACAAATTTTTCCTTAATCCTCAAATATCGCCAACTTAACAACATACATTCTGCAACAACTATCAGCTGAAACAATAATTTGCGAGAGAGGGTGTTTACTGTTTACCTACTGTGTAGGTTGGTTACATATATAAAAGTTACTGAAGTTATATGCTTATCGGTTCACGGACCACGTGGTAAAACATAGCAAGCATTTCCCATCAACGTTACATTTCTTGATTGAATGAATTGCTATTTTGTGACATAAGCCAATGTACTGACATGTCAGAGTATTTATAAAACAAAATCTCATCTGTCACTCACCCGAAAGGCAAGGGGAGTTAAAACAACACTTTGGCCATGCGAAGTAAACACAGTTTTTTTTCCTTAAGCTTTTGCAATGCTCTGACGAGAGCGATACAACAGATCGAAAACGAACTGTAATGACATTTACAGTGTGCCTGCTTGGAAAAAAAAAAAAAAAAAAAAAAAACAGTTAACACGAACGTTACGAGATTTTGGCACCATTTATACGGCATTTCAGGAATAAACTAGTTTCAAAAGTGGTGTTTGGAAGGAAAATTTAGAACACACGATGTTGACGAAGTATGCTGGTATTACGTTAAAGCACTTCGTGGTATACATTTTAACTTCATAAGTTTAATACGGTATGTGACAAATAACTTTTCCCTTTCAAGACGCCAGTTTTTTAACAGTAGGGGAAATTAGCGGGACTGTTTTGATTTACAACGTTGCACGCCCTGTTTGCAGTGCTGCACGAACATACAAAAGCATAAAATAGTTTCCAATCCGAAAATTTTGATCGTCTGACACTTTTTGACGTGCTCACGTCAGAAGTGTGTTTTATTCGATTGGCATTTCAATTTTAATTGTTGTTTCGAGCCTGTCTTATCGTGCTTGTCTGCTTGCCGGAGCCATGAGATGCAATATGACTGACGTGGAGTATATTAAGGTTTTCATTATCTGCGATAAACATGCATGTTGGTAGTAAAGGATATTAAGGATTCTCCTTAGTTATCACATGGGTCTTATTGTAAGCAGTGTAATATTTCAATACAAATATATTTTTTTTTCAGGACCAAAATGAAAGCCGACATTTTGTTGGAAGTTCATAAATTTGGTTATTGAAACATAAATGTAGTCGTTGAAAATTTCAAAGTCAGGAAAACTCTCTGTAAGTAGCCCTGTGTTTATGATATTTATTCTCCCGTAAAACTGGATTTTTTAAGATAGCAACATTGATGTTACGATTTCTGAACAGATTGCTGTATTTAATACCCTATAGTCGCAGCTTAAAGTTCTTAGGGTACAGAACACACGCCAGCTTGTATATACTGTTTTCCATTTCCACCGGAATGCTTCCTCACGACAGTGCGTGACCTTGAGGCGTTTAAAATTTTCCAATAAAGAGGCTATTTAAGGGGCACAAATTTTAAGGCCACTTAACGTTGTGTACGAATTGTGAATCACACTACGTTTATTCCTTCTATGTGCAAAACTAAATTACTGCGTCGGCCATTTGATTCCTTATATTCACACAAAAATTTCAGCCTTTCCATCTTTGAAGCACCGTTACATGAACGAGTATGTTGAATAACGTTTATTTGATTGCTCATTAAAATAATTACATTTGTGGAAATTCTTGTTCCAGGGTTAGTTAGAATAATCAGTAAGTAGCTTTGATTTCTCAGGGTTTCGGGTGTGTCTCAAGTTTACTTCCGAAGCTTCAACCTGGGGAATCGATACACCAAATCACTTTTCAATGAAAATCGGGGAACATACTTATATTCTGCTACCAAAATCACTAGTCGAAGAAGATTCTAAGCTGTGGACAGTGGAGAGATTTGGGCGGCTCTTAATATCGATGTCTTGAGAGCCGATGAGGGTGAAGTGAGGTGAGTATGGAGCGGCGCCGGATTGCTTCAAAGGGAGGGGGGACGGGAGATCTCCGAGAAAACCCACTAACCAGTGGCATCGTCCTACACGATTCTCACATGCGAAAATCTGGGAGCGACTCCGCCAGGAATGGAACTCGGTTCGCCTAGGTGGGAGAAGAGCAGTATGACTATTACAACACAGTGGTCCCGCTGTGATATGAGAACCTGCATGGAAACGTAGTCAAGAAACAGAAACCAAATAATGCATAAAGAGACGAAATTTTGTGAGATTTAGTAAGCATCTGACCAATAAGTATATGTTTACCAATAACTGAAATTGTGTTGTGGCTTCTGTTTATTACAATTTTTATCCACTTTAATAACAACACGAAGCAAAGCTAATAAGTAGGGCCAGTGACTTTTCGCGTAAAAATCGGAGCGCACAGCATACTTCAATAATATATACACACCTCAGCTGTTGGTATACCTCCATTGGCTGCTGGTGCCGTGTCCATCTTTAACCAAGCCACTCAGGACTAAGTATCTCCGACACTGAACCTTCGTGATTCGTGCGCAAACGGTTAACACGGGTCAGAACATTTTTTAGCCAATCAAAGAAGCTAGACGATCATACAATGCTTTGGACTGTATCTTGTCTCGAAATCTTTTCGCGGAATATCACTACCCTTACTAGCATTGCATTAAGAGCTAAATAATTTGAGGAACCTTATTCCAATTTCAGCTGCACTCTCTTAGAAAAGCTGTATGTTTGACACCCACCAACAGCTGAACACGCTCTATGGACCTAATGTATCCACATTTTTCATATTTTTCTACATTGAATTGCCATAGAGATATCTCGTTGCCATTACGACAGTATTGTAGAAGATTTGGCCGAAGAATAAGGGGTCAACGGGCTGTTCTGATTCATGATATATTATTTTCCCAGAAACATGAAAGTCTCCAAAAATTGTTATGAAAGGAAGTAGAAAATCATGTTTTAAGTGGGTTGGGTATATATTTTTGGATTTCCGCAATATAAGTGTTTCAGATTGGTATGTTATAATAAACAATTTAACAAAATTCGACCACTCTCTGTATGCTGATAGAATATACTAAAATCATCACATATACGTATATGAGCTTCTCTTTCCCGCCTTTTTGTAAGATAGTGCAATGGAAAAAAATGTATTTTTATTCCTTATCTCGGGAACTAGTGAACAAATTTCCATGCAAAGATACTTGTCTTCAAAATGATTGGCCTGTTAATATTAAGGCCAGTAAACCCTATATACTCCAACATTAGACCGATTGCAACTGAAGTTGATGCTCCAAATCCTACATCCTTAATGTATTTGTTTTCTTACCAGCTTACGGTAATATATTCAGGGTTCGAGTCCTGGGTAAGGCACGTGTGTATTTGTAATCTTCTCACTGGTAATGCACATGTTTTTGGTTCCACTTCTAACGATATCGCTGACAACAAGACGTTGAAGCCTACCTACCATCGAAGTTATCAACAACTTCATAAAGGCTCGTTAGTCATATCATCTTCTTCTTGTTAAGTGTATATTTGAAATTTTTAAGTAACTGTTTACTTAGATAATATTATAAAAACTTGCGTGGCATTGCCCACATTTCAGCAGTAATGTGCTGCCAGGCGCTTGGCTCACGGTTATACGAACAATTTATTTTCAATGTAAACACTCACTTGAGGACTACGATCTTAGATGGCAACCACTTAAAATAAGTATATGTTTCAATGTTTTGTAAAACGAGTTATTTCACATATAACGTTTCTCTCTCTCTCTATCTCTCTAACTCGCACGTAAGAGATGTAATTTCTGTAATATAACAATTATTCTCTTTCTAATGACAATGCTGATTTTTACAAGTGATGATAAATTCAAAATGGTTTTACTTATAGAATAAGCTAAGTGGGGTTTTCAAACAACCACGAAGAAATTAGAAAAATTTGAAGTGGTACCATGATAAAAAGTATTAGATAATTATCCAGGTTTCATCGCAAAATATTGACGCTTAGTTTTATCAGTAACTAAAATATATGTATATAAATTTCTCGTATTTGGTGTGGAAATACGGAATCTTTGGGACTTTCACTTAATATTTTCTTATTGTTTCTGTATTTCATGAAATTTTTTTAGCAGCTGTGAATATCACAATTACTGCAGAAACTTTAATTTTTTTCTATTACTATGGCAGCGAACGCTTTACATAAAATCAGAACAGTTTGCATTCAACCCCCGGAGCTTAAAGGCATTCAAGAGTATTAATTTTATTTCTATATTTTTTAACATATAACGTACATTTACGTTCAGATATGAAATAATTGTACGACGCAAGTTTTGCAGTGTTGGAATTATACTTTTCAGAAAATAATGAAATGAAGCAGAGAAACTTTAATTTATATCTCTTTTCGTGCGAATCTCAAAGTAGAACAATTTTCAATACATAAGCCTTAAAATCAAAAGAATTTTCTTTATTGCTGTATGACTGTGTGGCNNNTTTTTTTTTTTTTTTTTTTTTTTTTTTACCTTTTGGGGATAAAACTTAAAGTCATGATAGTTATAATCTAATACAATTTCAGTCTATGCGCTGTTTCTTCACCCTTTTAAATCAAACCACTGAAAAATCATTTCATGAATAATGCACTTGGTGGTTTCCTAAACATACCATGAATCACAAGTATAGCTGTGTGAACGTAAAAGTAACTTATTTTTGCTTAAATTAAACATTTTCTTCCGTTTGATTTACAAATTATAATATATTACTTATAATAATTAATGTGTATAAAACAGCGAGAAAATAGATGTGTTGGTAATACCTAGTATGCAATAGTTCTTATGCAGAATTTTACTACACTCAGTGCACACAAATGCGGTGCGCTGTTCTTTTGGTGTAACTTTCTAGACTTGGTTAAGCTTTGTTTGCATGGGCAGAGGAATATCTTGGATTTTGACCTTTAGCAAGGCTTCAGAAAAGTGTAAAGTAACCGTGAATGGACTATACCACAAGTGAAACAAGTATCGGATTGCAAATAAATTGCAACATGCCACTTCTCTGACTTAGAAACACTTGATTTAAATTAGACTTTTGACTGAAAATTTTTTTAAATCTGTACGAAGCAAGATTATATTATGAATTCTCATATTTCAGGCAAAACATATGATTAATGTTATTATTCAATTACTTAAATGTTTTTATCAAGTTAACAGTGATTTATTATAAAAACATCAATTATCATTATTATCTTTCAAAATCTGGAAGAAAAATAGCCCTTGGGAATCCTCAAGGAAACACTATTAAATTATGATATTTTGACAGGTTTGATTAGTTTTTTTTAAGCTTCCTTGTATTAATGGTATTATTCCGTTATATTTATTATTAATTTGCGGGAAATTTTACTATTACAGCTACGGCAAAAAAAGAGATTGTTGTATGATAAGTTTATTTTGAAAAATCACGAAACAAAGTAAAATCAAAATAATGGACTACTGAAACTTTCTGTGCGGGCTTAGAGAGGATACGTACGTTAAAATGCCATTACGTTTTTTTAAGCAAAGAGAAACTTCGGGCGAAATGGGAAACTGAGCGCTAATAATGTGCCGCAAGAAGACCCTGTCGTTAAATAACCAAAGCGTGGTGAAGAAAAAAATCTGTATGGCAGTGTTAAATGGACGCAGCGGTAGCAAGCTCAAACTTCTTGCCCCCGGAACCCTGCTCTCGCAGAGTGAAAGAGCGCGCAAGCAAGTGCGACGGAGAATTTTAATTAAAATTTTCGTTTATGTTTTAGCCCTTTATCACTGGACCCGCTTTTGTCTTTACGTTTTTTTTTTACGCCGGTGTCTTTCCTTGCTTTCTACTTCCATCCAATAATCATGATATTTTTTGCCTTTGCTCTGTGGAAATATGAAACATCCCGTGTGCCTGTGTGCTTTGTAAATAAAACGTAACATAATGTGGCTAAAGATTTCAAAACAGATTCTAGATAATCTCGTTTCCTTGATATTGCATAGTAAAAGTTAAACTCCAGTTCTGCGTGAGAAACAACTGTTATTTTAATTTGAAACTAGAATGACTGCAGGAGGTAAACTGTGTAACGGAAAGCGATATGGGGGCAGAAAATTACTACTGTTGCGTTTACCAAAGCTAATATGACCTTGAATAGAACAGCTGATGTTAAAATAAAAAAGCATTGTATAGAGAAGTAATTCACCATAAAATAATATCCACAGTTAAAGGGTAAGTAAAGAGAGGGAAATATCTACCCGAGATTAATGGTTATTGACCATTAAGTTCAAATCCCGTGTAGCTAAACTTCAACTGCACATATTGTTACCAAGTTTTGTAGTTATTATTAATGGCAATAAAGCCCCCTTATTTACCGTATACGTACGAGTATATAATATATAGTTCCTATCATATATATANTTATTAATGGCAATAAAGCCCCCTTATTTACCGTATACGTACGAGTATATAATATATAGTTCCTATCATATATATATAGTCCCTATTATAATATGCCGTAAGGGGCGGATCCAAAAGGAGAGCCCTGCAAATTAATTGACATTAANATATATATAGTCCCTATTATAATATGCCGTAAGGGGCGGATCCAAAAGGAGAGCCCTGCAAATTAATTGACATTAAATTCTCTTTAAAGATTTATAAAACTTAAAAAATATCAGCATTGTTTAAATATTGATTTGTTTCAATAATTGAATCTGGTTGTCATAAAATCGAAAGTTAAGACTTGCACCTGCACAATGTGAGGATGTTTCCGACACCCCTCCCCAAAAAAACCAAAATCTTGATTTATATGTACATAAATATTAATATAATCTATAACAGGGGACTTGACTAGTAATATTTATATGTATAGTGCATGTTTCGTAACATTTTAACCGTCAACTTGTCAGCTACCATTAATTTTTAAATTTTTTTTAACCTTATAATAAGTTAATTGATTATAAAGATTTTTTGGGTAAATACCGAGCTGTGTGTCCTACGAAGGGTGTGGCCANCCTTATAATAAGTTAATTGATTATAAAGATTTTTTGGGTAAATACCGAGCTGTGTGTCCTACGAAGGGTGTGGCCAGCCTTTTCCGGAACACATGGCACAGGCAGTCAGGGATGCTTCACCCCTGCCCCCTCTCGAACTCATGCTCCCGGCCGTCTGTTGTGGAGGGAGGGAGTTCACAAATAAATTACAGTACAAGTAGCGTTAATAATATATTAAATAAAGGTGTACCCAGTACAGTGTAGTTAATGTTAAAACAGCTGCAAATGCTNCAAGTAGCGTTAATAATATATTAAATAAAGGTGTACCCAGTACAGTGTAGTTAATGTTAAAACAGCTGCAAATGCTAATTTACTTCACTCAATGCGTATTCGGATTATCATCGGGCCTGCGCAACATACCTGGGATACAGAAATCATTAAGTGGGAAATATAGAAAAACGTCAAACCTTACTTGTTGAAGGGAGAGAGGTGACTTTAAAAGCTCAAAAGCCAAACGTTTAGACACACCGCCGTGTATGAATCGCCTCGCGTAACTCACGATCTGAAATTATATATACATTGAAGAGCCAAAAAAACTGGTACACCTGCCTAATATCGTGTACGGCCCCCGCGAGCACGCAGAAGTGCCGCAAGACGACGTGGCATGGACTTGACTTATGTCTCAAGGTAATCAGGAGGCAATTCACACCATGAATCCTGCAGGTCAGTCCACGAATCCATAGGAGTGCGAGGTGGTGGAGAACTCTTCTGAACAGCACGTTGCAAGGTATCCCAGATGTGCTCAATATTGTTCATGCCTGGTTATTTAGGTGGTCAAGNCTCAATATTGTTCATGCCTGGTTATTTAGGTGGTCAAGGGAAGTGTCTAAAGTCAAAAGAGTGTTCCTGGAGCCACTCGGTAGCAACTCTCGACGTGTGGGGTGTCGCATTGTACTGCTGGAATTGTCCACGTCAGTTGGAATGCACAATGGACTTGAATGGGTGCAGGTGATTGGACAGGTTGCTTACGTATCGGTCACCTGTCAGAGTCGTATCTAGTCGTATCAGGGGTCCCATTTCACGCCAAATGCACACGCCCCATACCATAACAGAGCCTCTACCAGCTTGAACAATTCAATGTTGAGATGTAGGGTCCATGGATTCATGAGGATGTCTCCATACCCGTACACGTCTATCCGCCCGATAAAAATTGGAAACGAAACTCGTCAGACCGGTAACGTGTTTCCAGTAATCAACAGTTCAATGGCGGTGTTGACAGGCCCAAGCTAGGCGTAAAGCTTTGTGTCGTGCAGTCAACAACGATACACGAGTGGGCCTACGGCTCTGAAAGCCCATATCAATGATGGTCCGTTGATTAGTTCGCACGCTGGCACTTGTTGATGCTCCAGTATTGAAATCTGCACGAATTTGAGAAAGGGTTGCACGTCTGTCACTTTTAATGATTCTCGTCAGTCGTCGTTTGTCCCGTTTGTTCGCGATCTTTTTCCGGCCGCAGTGATGTCAAAGATTTGATGTTTTGACGGATTTCCGATATTTACGGTACACACATGAAATGGTCGTACGCGAAAATCCCTATTTTATCGCTACCTTGGAGATGCTATATCCCATCTCTCGTGCGCCGACTATAACACCACGTTCAAACTCACTGAAGTCTTGATAACCTGGCCATTGTAGCAGCAGTAACCGATCTAGCAACTTTGCCAGACGTTTGTTGTCTTATATAGGCGCTGCCACCCGCATCGCGTTACTCTGATTGGTCCCAAACCTCTGTTATTTGCATACGGACACTTATACCAATTTTTTTTTGGCTCTCCAGTGTAGTATGCGTATTTCGATACGATATTTAACAGACATTGACTGTTTACTAACAATTGCACCGTGGTTAACAAATGTTCGGTGTAAAAATGAATATAATAAATATGGTGTTCGCGTATAAGTTTGTCTGTTGACTGTTATCAGCCTATTATCCGAAAGAAAGAAAGGGTTATGAGATCACTTACCTGTCTGTAACCGTGTGTATGCATGAGTGTGTGTGCTTGACTGTGCATGTGTGTTTCCCCCCTTCAATTTGTGAACCCGTCAACCCAATTTCACCAATCTCGGTACTTATATATTACTAAGTGAGGACACCTTCCTGTTATAGTTTTCGACCACGCCGGGCACTAATTTCCGAAATAGCGGCAATTTTAAAATTTACTGCGATATGTAATATCTCAGAAACCATACGGCAGATTTTAACTAGAGTTTGTATACTGGCAGCGCAAATTGTTAGCATTAAATTAAGGGTTGAATGTCGTTGTTGGTCCGCAAATTTCGAATATAGTGCTACATGTAAAAATTTAGTTTTTACTTTATATCTCAAAAACTACTCAACCTATATTTACAAAATTTGCAAGTAAGTAATTCTATGAATTACCAGATAAATGTCAATAATTGAAATTTATTTGATACTTATTTTTAAAGTGGCGGCCAGTCAAATATTTTGTGTTTATTTGGTGATACAACCACACTGTTTGACCAATTTCAACAAACATTTGTACGATGACAGTACCTACTACAAGTATTTTATATGCCAAACAACATCCACTGTTGTATGCCATTTTATAACATAGTACCACATGAATAAATAAAGCTTTTTTGTAATACCTCGAAAATTACTTAATCTATTTTCTTCAAATTTGACAAGTAACTAAGACAGACCAAGTAAATATAAGGAAATATAAAATCCTAAACACTTATTTTCAAAATGGTTGTAAAACTATATTAAAGTTTTTTTTGTATAACTACCATACCATTCGGCCAATTTCAAACAAATTCGGTACGCTGACGGTATGTATTCCAAGCATTGCGTAAGATAAAAAACATATTTTCTTAACCATTTTGAAAGATAGCGCCGCATGTAAAAATAAATCTTTTACATTATATTTCGAAAACTACTAAACTAATTTTCGCTATATTGTACACATTAAAAATAACATAAGCAAGGTAAATATGAGTAAATAAACTTTATTAGGCACTTATTTTCAAAATGACGGCCACATAAATATTTTACGGTTATTTGTTATAAACACCATACCACTTGATTAATTTCAACCAAATTTTGCACGCTGGCAGTACTTATTACAAGTATAAAATAAGCCGTAAAACATAACATTTGTCCGCCATTTTGTAAGATCGTGTTACATGAATGAATCAAATTTTTGCGTATTTTCTAGGGAAACAAATTGACAGATTCGTATCAAATTTGGCAATTAAATAGCACTGCCTCAATTGATACGTACATATTTTTCAAGTATATAAAACATTTATTTTCAAAATGTTGGACATCTAGATATTTTAGCATAGCATGCTATATCCTCGAAAAAATTTAATCAATTCCAACATAACTTTGTATGATGGTAGTATATATAGCAAACATCAAATGTGTTTACAAGGAGCCTCTTTTGTCCTCCATTTTGTGAGATAGTGCCACACAAATAAATACAATTTTTATGTAATATCTGTGGAAACAATATTCCTATTCCTATCAAATATGAAAAACCATTAGTTCTGCGGTAGGCAACGTTAACTGATATATTTTAGGTATGTACAGCTCTTATTTTCGAAATGGTGGCCATATAGCTATTTTAGTTTTGTATTTTATATCGCCAAAACTATTTAATTAATTAGAACGAAACTTTGTATGATGGCTGCATATAATACACAAATCAAATGTTTTTACAAAAAATCTCTTTAGTCTGCCATTTTGTAAAATAGTATCACTTGACAAACTGAAATGATGTTATGTGGTCTCCGAAAAAGCAACCGATTTCTACAAAATTTGGCAAACAATTAGCACTACGGCAGGCTATGTGAACTAAGAAATTCGAGAGGGTTAGACATGCGTATTTTCAACATGGAGGCCATACAAATATTTTAGCCCCACATTTTTTATCTACGAAACTGCAATATGAATTGGAAGGTGGGATGACTCACTGCTACCCGGCCGCCATTATGTCGCCTGGCCGGCGGGGTGACTGACTGCTACCTGGATCTTTCTGGAGAAGTCGATGGCAGCTGGCTAGTGAATGAACTTTCTGGCAATCTTCTCTCTCAACACAACCCAAAATTTATAGAACATTCTGGACCAGAACGCCTGCCACTGTAAATACCGTCGTGGCCAGCGGGTCGGCAGTCTTGTGGCAGCCAAACTCGTGGAGCGCTGCGAATCGTTAACGTTGATCGGGCCATGGGAAAAGAGGACCGTCAATGCAAGAAGGCGTCGGGGAATGCGGTGGACGAGTGTGTTTACTGCGGCGACGGACGAGAATGCGAGAGTACTGCGGAGGGCGAGTTACCCGACGAGTAGAGTGCGGTTGTGTAAGGAAGCACTCGGTGCTCTCCAGAACATTTAAGGCAGTTAAGACTGGCGGTACTTGCACTTAACAGCGTGGACATTAATGGACGATAAATACAAACATCATTGTAAATACTAAACCAGTAAATGGTCAAATATTAAATTTTTAATAGTAACTCAATAGGTATTAGAAAACTGTCTATAAAGGCTGGTGTTAAGTGATTCATTAAGTTCATTTCTGTAAGGTGACACACGATTATGTAAACAATAGTTGTGAATAACTAGTGATAGCCATTTATTATAAAACATTTAAGACTCGCATATTTTTTAATTGTTTGTAAACAAATTAAAAAAATAGCCAATTATTTCATTTATGACCAGTTTGAGAATGTGTAATAATACTGTATTTATTTCGTGTGAATTAATTGAAGTCTTAACCGTTATAA
This sequence comes from Clitarchus hookeri, assembly GCA_002778355.1. Taxonomy (NCBI): domain Eukaryota; kingdom Metazoa; phylum Arthropoda; class Insecta; order Phasmatodea; family Phasmatidae; genus Clitarchus; species Clitarchus hookeri. Next base: position 4,795 of record NQII01002459.1, on the reverse strand, counting down.
AATGGGAGATTTTCTGATCTGTATCTTTGGCTATTTTTGGTCACAATATAATTTAAAATAAATAATTTGTGCAAACATAAATAGGAAGACCTACTAAAGAGTGAAATGCACTAATTCTTATGATGTAGTAAATACAGCCAAATATTAGACATTTTCCTGTTGGAACTTTAATTTGTAAGACATAGATCAATTACTTTCAGTGATGCTGTGAGGGTGTATGTAAATACGACATCATTCAGTTATCTACCCTGAAGTGTTCTTTATTGTTATTTAGAAGCGTCTTAATTAACAATGGTCCATCACACTGATTTGTCAGACAAATATTGTAGTCGAAAGATAGCTGAAGTTATTATTGTAATGGTCCTGACAGAAAGAGGTTTCCAAAAACAGCCTTTGCTTGTGCTTCGAATCAAAGTAAGTGTTTTCACACTGATGTTTAACTTAGCCGACTCAACGGATTCCTTTTTAAAGCAGTCAAATAAACGCAGTTATCTATTTCAAGAATTGGTCTGCTCTCAAGAATCGAGAGTGAGCCTTTGCTACTCAAAAGTTTCGTAACTTTACCGCTTATTTTTCGAACTTTGATTTAATAACTGAATATACTTTTTATTGGTATTATTTATCGTACATTCATTCTCATTCAGGTTATTGGCGATGGGATATACTGAATCTGTGAAAAATGAGCGATCTATATAAAGTCTAAGTCTTTGCTATGTTATAAGGTTAACGGTTCTTAAACCATCACTGATTCGTCACGTGAGCGTGATACCCAAGACCACACGATTTCCACCTTGTTTAACTAGCCCTTTCACAGGAAACATTTTTGGAAACCCTGTTGCCCAATTAAATCTTATTGTAAGTCTACAAATTATTTTCTTCTTTAAAAAATGCTTTACATATTGTATTTGTAATATTTCAGATTATAGGCTTCTGCTCTTAAATTGTTGAGAAGTAGGTTATAGAACTATATAATATACATGTATAGATATTAAATACACGTCACAAAAAGTTTGGAATATATATATAAAGCAATCAAATAGGTATGGAACATACATAAACGAAAGCATAGCAATTAGACGTTACCAATGGTAACGATACAAAACGTAAAAGTCAACGTGTTTCAAACGAAAAATTTATTTTCCAATATCACAGACAAAGAACCACCAAAGAACAACTAATTTAATGGTTTCTCTGACAAGGGAGGGTTTCTTTCTCCCCACTGCAGCTTAGTACTCTGTACGACCTCCATGTGCATTGTACAGGACCCTAACACGCCGTAGCATGCTTGTGACCAATGTGTTCATATCATCTTCTGGAAGAAGGCCCCATCTCATCTGGGCAGCGGTTATGAGTCCTGGAAGTGTTTCTTGAAGTTGTTGACTATTATAATCTGCTATTTTCAACTTGTGCCAGGCATGTCCAATGCAAGTATAAGATATGAAATACACAGTGTCCGAATATGTGTAACTGAGCAAATACTTGCAACTACCACAAAAATTCTTGCTGCCTATAAAGTACGTCACCAAAATTATATTTCTTTTGAGATAAATGATGCGAAAGCATATTAGGCTTCAAAACCAATTCATTAACTAGTAAATCAAAACAAATCGACAAATAATCTTGCGTTGGTACTCCAAATTTTAAAGACTTTATCTGAGGACTTAACTCATTCGTTGTTTCATCAAAAATTGGAACGCCTCACCGTTGGACAGCATTCAATACATACGACTGTTTCGTGTGTAGTGTTGTGATGGGTTCTTGATAATGCTTGTTATTTAAATATATTGATTGTGGATTCCAAAGTGAATTTGCTAAAAGAGGTAGGCAAGTGTAGGTGTATAGTTTCATTTGCTACATAAAGCTATTCATATAATTTGTATTCATTCTCTTAGAGAGGAGTGTTCCAGGCCTGCTATAACCAATCCTGGTGCGTTGCTGGGTTTTAGTGACATCATCTGCTCATCATATTCAGATAAGCATTTTAAGGGGGATGTATACCTACCATCTTCCATTCACGTATATTCCTCCATAACTTAATTTCCAGATTCGCTATTTAAAAACTAAGCTCGTCAAAGCACAGGCAACACCTTTTCTGTTATTACGAAATCAAATTTATTTTTCTCTCGTTCTTCGTTTCAGATATTTAATCGTAATCAAAGGTTCCCACAATAGTTAATAATGTCTGTACTCTATAAAAAAATATTGATGTAACTAAAACCATACAAATAAAAATATATATCTATTATTTTAAATAGTCCTCAATTAATGTCAAGCTTTGATATTTCGTATTTGTACATAAAGTTAAATAACAAAGATTAAAAATTAATTATACAGGTTAATTCGCAAATATATTTTAACTTACTGACGGAGCTGATTAATCGGTTCAAAAGGAACACAAAAATGTAATATCTACTTGGCATATTTCGCAGAGCGTGTGTTGTTATGATGGTCCGCAGTTGGCGTGTTTGATCTCCTGTAAAAGCTGATTACCATCTGAAACACTAACACGTACGTTACCTACCATTACATGTAGTAAACAGTGCATTGTTTCCACAACATGTGTGTTTGTAGTTTTCTAATAGTCAAATCCTAAATTATTGTGTTTAGAACCAACGTTGATATATAATTTTCACTCCTCTTGAGCAGAGTAATAAGCTCCTTTTGTTAGGCCATATTGTCACGAATCACCTGGTTGATGGAAGGGATACTACATACAGTAGCATCTCACGGTCTGAAGCTCGGTTCAGAATAAACAGCTTAACAGTAACCACAGAACATTATGTCATGTGCCTAAGAATTGACAACCATGTATTCCAACCTATTGATCCACGAATCGCGCATAACAGGTCGTATGCCTGAGAGAACCTAACGTAGTGCACAAAGTAAATGGTTATATTTCCTTTATTATGCAGGCGCATAAGGCAATAGCAAATCAGAACAGATTTTAAAATTTTTAACAAAGATTTTCTTTAGAATTAAGTACTTTTCATGCTGCAGAAATGAAGAAATTTCACAAGATTTAAATTTAAAGGAAAGAACACGTGAAAGTTAACAAGCAAAACCTTGTAAAGGTTGTTCTCTTGTTTACAATTGTAAAAACAAAGAATATAAAAAAAAAGAAGCAAAAATGTCAAATTATTTATATTGCTGTCCATTTATAAAACAATATGAAAATCTGTTACGAAAATTTATTATTTACCAACACTGCCAACTGACGTCAGACTCGTCGCAAAATTTAATTGGCTCAAAATAATACATAAGTATTCAACTGTGAGTTAATTTCGCAAAAGAATTCCGAACGCATGAATTTTATTCTGCTACGTCCTATGCTGTGTGCCTACGCATTTTTATTGTGAACCAACCCTAATGTCCTCCCGGTGACATTTCCTTCTGGGTACTTCTTGCTCTAGCATTGACGTAGGAGGGTATAGGGACTTCTGTCGGAGAGTCGGGGGTTGCATATTAAGTTTACCTAGTCACACGAGAACCACCCCTAGGCGGCGAGCACCTGGAAGAGTGTAATTATAAATAAGTAGAGGGAGAAGCGTTGTTCGCGCACACGTGTGAGGCTGCTGGACAGAACGCACCACCCACCCCCTTCCTCACTTACATGCACCCCTTGCATGGCCGCGACATTCCTCGCGGTAATTCGCGCGTCGGTCGCATTCCAGAGAGAGNGCCAATTTCCCTTCCTCCCAACACCAACACGTGGTTTTTTGTCACGAGAATTATGATTATATGCCACGGTTTATATTGTCTGGTTAATCGGCACGTCAATACTAGGTAGTGCGAAAAACCCATATCTGGTTGACACAAAACCCCGCAATATTTTTCATTACATCATATATTCCGAATATTTTATTTTGTGATCGTGAACAGACACCGTATTCATCAGCTTCGTTGCTCTGCCATGTCGGTGATTTTTCAAGTGTGCAAACATCATTCCTGATACAAGGCTGGGTGTCACGATCCTGCGTCATATTCTCGCGTAAGTTGCCAAAGCATAGAATGTTTGTAATTTGAAAATCTCTGGAAATGCCGTTTTTTTCTATCATCGTGTCGTTTCTGGGCCCATGTTAGCTTTTTGAATGGACATCATCATTAGACATTATTTGATTCATCAAAATTTTTGTTTCGTGTGTTGACAGCATTTTCAGAATTTATTTATGTAACGCGGGTTTTGGTCTGATCCGCAAATATCCTTAAAAATATAATTTTTGAATTCTTCTATTTGAATTTTTATAACAACTTTACGGTAGTGCAAAAATAATATCTCTGTAATAGGGTTAACCTCTGTATGGGAAGCCTTGAAGGATAAAGGTTTTTGTTAATAAAAATCAAAAGAAAAAATTAATTCATTATTATTTTTTTATAGTACTTCTATTATAATCCATTCGCCTGTTTCACCATTTTGTGTCTAAAAACAAATCAGGGTTACAAATAACGTTTTCTAATAAAATTTATATCCAATCAAAATGGCTAAAATCAAATAAAATGTATAACTTCGAATTTACTTAGATACAAAAATAGTTTCACTTACGTAGTTTTCTTTAACTATATAAATAAAAATCAATTGCTACATGTATGACGGAGCATCACTTGAGAACGGCACCACCGATTTCGCTGATTTTTTAGTTATTGTGTTCGTAATTGTCAGGGCAAGGTTTGTATGAAAGAAGATTTTTGGAAAATTGACGGGAAAAGTCGAAAATTTGGATGGTATTTTTATATGAAAATCCACGTGAAAAATAGAAAATATGGTTTCAGAACGAAAAAAAAGAAGTGTGTGACATTT
>NQII01002458.1:358447-372147 GCA_002778355.1 Clitarchus hookeri | reverse complement strand
GGTACAGTGGAGAGTGAGCGAGCATTGTTACAGTGGAGAGTTAGCGAGCTCTGGTACAGTGGAGAGTGAGCGAGCGAGCACTGGTACTGTGGAGAGTGAGCGAGCTGTGGTACAGTGGAGAGTGAGCGAGCATTGGTACAGTGCAGAGTGAGTGATCGAGCACTGGTACTGTGGAGAGTGAGCGAGCAAACATTGGTACAGTTGAGAGTGTTTTAGCGAGCATTGGTACAGTGGAGAGTGAGTGAGCGAGCATTGGTACAGTGGAGAGTGAGCGAGCATTGGTACAGTGGAGAGTTAGTGAGCGAGCATTGGTACAGTGGAGAGTGAGTGAGCGAGCATTGGTACAGTGGAGAGTGAGTGAGCGAGCATTGGTACAGTGGAGAGTTAGTGAGCGAGCATTGGTACAGTGGAGAGTGAGTGAGCGAGCATTGGTACAGTGGAGAGTGAGTGGAGCGAGCATTGGTACAGTGGAGAGTGAGTGAGCGAGCATTGGTACAGTGGAGAGTGAGTGAGTGAGCATTGGTACAGTGGAGAGTGAGTGAGCGAGCATTGGTACAGTGGAGAGTGATTGAGCAAGCACTGGTACAGTGGAGAGTTAGCGAGCACTGGTACAGTGGAGGGAGAGTGAGCGAGCATTGGTACAGTGGAGAGTGAGTGAGCGAGCATTGGTACAGTGGAGAGTGAGTGAGCGAGCATTGGTACAGTTTAGAGTGAGTGAATGAGCATTGGTACAGTGGAGAGTGAGCGAACATTGGTACAGTGGACAGTGAGATTGACAGGCAGGACTATTGAACCAGATGGGTGAATGAAAGTATTTTGGAATAGTGGCAATAAACAGATTGAATATGTGTAAATAAAGTGTGTGAATAAACTGACTGTAACAAATATAGAGCGGCTGATAAGGACTTTAATGAGAACTGAGACAGATATTAGTTACTGTGCTCACTGAGAATAACAAGAGTAAAAGTGCAGATAGATAGTTTAATGTCGTAAATAATAGCTGAGCCAATAAATTTAGTTTTTTATTCTTATTATGACCATGTAATGGTACAGTTAATAATGATTCTACAGAAACATTTAGTAAATTTCTTTTAGTTTTGCGAGGAAATGTAATTTTATTATTTTTTATGTTTAGGCTATGTTAGTATATCTATTTTTCATCAGTTTGTTTTTCTATAGTCCTGGTTGAGGTCGCACCAGCGATTACAGAGAAAGGGCATTTCGATGTTCGTAGATGTTCTTTCNAATGTAATTTTATTATTTTTTATGTTTAGGCTATGTTAGTATATCTATTTTTCATCAGTTTGTTTTTCTATAGTCCTTGTTGAGGTCGCACCAGCGATTACAGAGAAAGGGCATTTCGATGTTCGTAGATGTTCTTTCCTTTCGAGTATGTTCTTCAAATTCAGTTGTTTATTCTTGGTGCAGCTTGGCTCGCATGAGAAAGTGGTTGTGATGGGGTGAACACCTGGTTCTAAAGGGATTTTATACAGTGCGATGCTATTATTTCATTAGGTTTTTGGTGCAATGATTTGAGGGGCGGAAGTAGAACAAGGTGGCAATGAAACGTGAGCGCCAGTTAACACCTAACAGATTGTGACCCAACTGCGAAGATTTTAGCGTGGCTGATTTTGCCCACACCGGCAAGCACCAGTGACCTTCTTTTAACCTCGTTTTCTATAGTTACTTCCGCCGGTGTGGGAGGTCATCAGGGTGCAAGGAAGGACAGTTACCTCCTGTCTTTGTAATTTTCTCGTGAGTTTTAGTGAAGTGAATTAGTAATGAGCTCTGCGACGCTGTTTTCGTAATCCACCTGTCTCATTGCATCACAAACTGTTTGTCTCTCTTTTAATATAGTATGTCATGTCAAACTTAGGCTAGCATTCCTAACATTTTGTTTGTGATCCTGCAAACTCCTCCCGAATAAGAAGGAGCTGTCTCTTAAATATCTTTTAAACCAAGCTTGAATTCATAAATTAAGTTTGCGAGTCATCTTTAGCGAAGCATTTGAGAGTCTGATGATTTTCTGAGCCACGTGTGCGAGGCTAAAAATGTAAAGCACGTTTCCAGCAATCTGCAGTTATGAACAAGGTTTTTTAACTAAAATGGATTCGCTAAAGAGCACTTGTGTTGTTAAAAATTTGTAAATTAACGTGTATGGTGCTAGACAGTACTAAAGAAAAATACAACACAAATGTGCTTATGAAATATGAAACATTTCACAATTTGTTCTAACTATTTTGCAGAAGCATTATTCTTTCTACTGTGACATAAAAATTACAAAACTGATACTCAAAAATTTTAAAAACAAACAAAAAATTACAAGCGGAAAAAATTAAAAAATACCAATAATTATAGGAAACATTGAAAATATCATTTAATAAAAATTTTGGTGGGCTAGTAAAGTGTGCTTGGTAGTCCTGTGGTTATGGCAGCAGACTTCTGATATTTCAATGCATGTTCAAAACTCGACCCAGAAAAAGATTTTTTTATATTATATTCATTGCAACTTAAACACTACAGTACTTATATTATTTTCCTCCAAAACACTTCATTAGCAGCACAAACAATGAATATCAATTAGAGATTTTACAGATAGTTCCATGTAATTCATGCAAAGTTCCTTCCTAGAAAATATAAGTACTCATAAACACAGAAAGATGTATAATACTAGTTCTATTCCTAATTTTACAGAGATTTTTTAAACATATTTACTTGGTAGTGAATAAAAATAAGACTCATGCTGCATCAAACCACTATATGACGAGTGAGTAACAGATAAATATAATCGTAACTAATCCATTGATTTTTTAGGTAAGTTTTGTAATTTTCTGTATTATTTTCCACCAGTCCATTTGTGTGAGTCAAGAACAGTATGGCACCACTATAATTGTATCTGCCAGTGCATTGTATCTCAATTATCGAAAAGATGTAAGGCCTCCCGTAACTTTGAGTGCGCTTGCAACTGTAACCAACATGCAAACGACTCGCTAATCGTTTATGAATCTTGTTTTCCTAACAAAACAAGATGCCAGCCTTAGTGTTTCAAATTTGAATGTATTGGAGGCATTATGACCAACCACGATGTGACAGACGCCAAACAAACTCTATTGATTCACACAGTACTGTCCTGTCTTAAAGAACTGATAGTCGTAAACACTACAGGCACGTGAAACAGGAAAGACCAATGTATTCAACCACAACGGTACTCCATTGTAATCCTGGCACTACAACCAATAGATGCTAGGGCCAGGGGATTAGAGGGGCACATACCACGTCTCTTCTCAGGCCCTGCTGGATGTACAGGAGACAACACTGCCGATGTCTCCAGACAAATATCCTACATGTCTCTCTACCTGTCAAACGAAAGGAAAACAAAGTGCTGTACTACTTTCAGTTACCCCGCTGACAGCACTGCACTTTGAGCCCAGCTGCAGTGCCAACTCCAAGCCCCAAATCCCCTTCCTCACGTACACCAACACCATTTACCCGCTGATGCCAGTCGGGATGAGGGCAGAGTTTGACACCAGGTCTTCATAAATGTCGTTACACTTCCTGGGGAAGGCAGCGTAGTTAGCGATGATGGTGTGGCGTATCTGCAGCACCTCCTGGAAACAAACGTGCCCTCTACATGCACTACAACTACATTTGTTCAGCTCACAAACCTACCTGTAACTGACTACCTATCATGAGCATGCATGACACGACAAGGGGAGGGGGATAGACATCACGCTACTTACACGTGCAATATTTCTGTCGGACANCATGAGCATGCATGACACGACAAGGGGAGGGGGATAGACATCACGCTACTTACACGTGCAATATTTCTGTCGGACAGGGGACCGTCCCACCAAAATTAATTACTGCTCCGTATAGCCCTTTTTATATTCCTTATTTGTATGTTAAAAAATTTTATAAATAAGAAGAATTACTGCTTTTCTTAAAGTAGGTCTGAGTGGTATGAATATTGTATATTTGGCTTTTGCAAAGTTTAGCACGTTGAAAATGAGTGGTTACGTCGTATTATGTTTTGTGGCTAGAGTGATAAAAATTATATACAGTTGCAAGTGTTCACCCATGTTGTTTACAATATTTTCCACATTCCCTTACATTATGATAATTTGAAACTGACATAAACAATTCCAAGCAAAAGATGCAAATTTGTGCAGCTAATTAATATGTTTGTCTGTTATTATAGCTGCAGATTTTTTGGAGCGCAGACCATAGCGTTTCAATCTCTTTGTTATGTGATCACGTGAACAGCGTTAACTTAAGTGGCAGTGTACAGCAACTATCTTCCGCCGCAATGGTCCGTTTCGACAAGCACCGGTTACAAACAATAATATAAGGTGCGGTACGATGTTAAGAAGTTTTTTCTGCAAGGCACGTGGTCACAAAGAAGTTATCTGTCTTACCTNAAGGCACGTGGTCACAAAGAAGTTATCTGTCTTACCTTTATTTCTAGGATGATAAATGGTTGGTTGTTTACACTGCACCAATAAAACAATTATTGGTCAAATGTGCTGTTTTCTCTGCACAATGCCATCATCGACATTCACGCAGTTTTCTGTCGTGAGGTGAGTACTTCATTGTTTTTGTTGCCTACGTTGTTTGTGGTAGCAATTTTATTGTATTTTGTTTATTAGAGGTTTACAACTCTTGGGAGTTTGTACTGACTGAAAAATAAATTCACGCAAATCTGCAACACTCTCCCAGAGTACGAATGATAAGCATAGCAAGTGCGGAGGGCACCTGCTTCATATGTTTTTAACAGCTAAATATGAAGCAGGCAAAGTAGTGCAATCTCGTGTACTTGCTGTTGCTTGCATCTCAGGAAGCAGAATGGTGCTGATTTGCACTAACTCACTTTCCTCAAGACTTTTGCAATTCACTGATATTTTCATGCCCTTCAATATGTGTAGTATGGTTGTTTTTAGCCTACTTTCCGAAAAAAANTTTTGCAATTCACTGATATTTTCATGCCCTTCAATATGTGTAGTATGGTTGTTTTTAGCCTACTTTCCGAAAAAAAAGATAGGCTTCAGCAATAACCTAAATGTCTGTCTGGAATGTATGCCCCCCACCTGCCCCTTAATAAATTNAAAAAAAAGATAGGCTTCAGCAATAACCTAAATGTCTGTCTGGAATGTATGCCCCCCACCTGCCCCTTAATAAATTTTAAACCGACAACATAATTTCACTAACCTAGGTGCACATATAGCACTTAGTAAGGACATCTGACTTTTATAGTTTTAAATCACTGAGTGCTTATTTTGAAATGGAGAAAGTTTTAAAATTGTGGACACTATGTTATATTTTGGGAACCATTTAACCAATTTAAACCAAATTTGGTACTTTACAGTGTGTATTCTGCAAGTTAGTGAGTGAAGAGATTTGGGAGGCTCTTAACATTGAGGTTTTGAGAGCCAATGACAATGAAGCGAGGTGAGGATGAAGCAAAGCCGGAATGCACGGGCGAGGGAAATGGAGGTTCCCCGAGAAAACCCTCCGACCAACAGCAACGCTCAACACGATTCCCACATGCAAAAATTGGGGGCAGGGTGTCAAACCCGGTTTTCCTAGATAGTATTGTGTAAGTTTCACATTTAAAAACCAATAATATTATATGCCTGCCATTTTGGAAAATAGCGCAAATTAANATAGTATTGTGTAAGTTTCACATTTAAAAACCAATAATATTATATGCCTGCCATTTTGGAAAATAGCGCAAATTAAGAATAATAAAGTTTATGAAATGCTTAGGAACCATTTAACAGAGTTAAACCAAATTTAGTACAGTGACAGTGCATTTTATAAACAAAGAATTTAGAAAGTGACAATGTTATTAAAAGGCTATAACGGAAAATAATGCAACATGAATAAGAAAGTTTTTCTGTTATATCTCCGTAACTACACAACCGATTCCTGCCAAATTTGGCATGTAAGTAATACTATTCTAGGCCATGTTCATACATGCAATATTAATGGTAAGGCACTTACTTTCAAAATGGTGGCAATATAAATATTTCAGTTTCATTTGCAATATCAATTATCCTATACCATTTGACCAAACTTGTTACGATGAAAACTGATTCCTTCCAAATTTCGCAAACAAATGGTAGTGCAGTTGGCAATGTAAATGGACATTGAGAGGACCAGACACGTATTTTAATAATAGTAGCCATAAAAACATTTTAGTATAATACGCTATATCTACGAAAAAAAATGTAACTAATTTCCACTTAAGTTTGTATGCTGGCAGTATTTATGCACACAACAAACGAGCTAATATATCATCTCATTTGTCCGCCTTTCTAGACGATAGCACTACATGAATAATTTGGCTTTTGTGTCCTATCTTTGGGAAAAAAATTAACTGATATCAACAAAATTCAGGCAACAAGTTATACTTTTATAGTACATTTTAATTTATGAGTTAAGGAAGTGGTGAAATATTTTCAAAATAATAGCTATGTAAATATTTTATGTTAGTGTACCATATGTCCGNATGAGTTAAGGAAGTGGTGAAATATTTTCAAAATAATAGCTATGTAAATATTTTATGTTAGTGTACCATATGTCCGAAACAATTTCAATCGTCTTTAATATGTAGCAGTATCTACGACAATCTTAGAATGTTCCAATACGTAACCGTTTTGTTCTCCAGTAATGAAGATAGCACCACATGGGAAGTTAAGCTTTTATTTCATATCCAGGATCAATCAACCAATTCCCACCGAACTCTGCACATTGTAGTGCTACCGTTGGGAATGTCTTAAAAGTATATGGCTTTATTTACAATTTCACTGCCATATAAATATATAATACAGATAAGTTTGTCATATCTATTAGGCAACTTAACCAATTGCAACTAGACTTTGTATACAGACAACTTTGTATAAGATAGCGCCAGGTGATAAAACGCAACATTCATGCCATTTCTCGGGAACCAATCATCTAATTCCCATAACATTCTTCACTGGCCATGTAAACTGAAATAATTTAAGTGGGTCAGGCATTATGTTTTAAAAATGGTGCAATATAAATAATTTTGATTAGTTTATCGCATCTATTAAATACTTTGACCAATTTCAAGCAAACTCCTTATGCTGACAATATATAAGTATCGTATATACCTATACAGAGCATGTTTTGTAGGGTAGCTCTACATGAGAAACTAAAACTTCCATGACGTAACTGAGGAACCAGCCAACCTTCCACCAAATCCTACTAATATTTTAAATGCAAAAGTCTGTGTGTGTGTGTGTGTTTGTAACCACTCAGCTCCATAACGGCTGAACGGATTTTGATGAAATTTGGTATGTAGGTACTTAAGTCCTGGAAAACGGCCATAGGATACTTTTTATACGGGTCCTATGGAATAACAACAAAACGTAATCCTCCAACGCCTGGGAACGTGACCAAACTCAACTCCATAACGGCTGAACGGATTTTGATGAAATTTGGTATGTAGGTACTTAGGTCCTGGAATAAGACATGGGATACTTTCTATTCCAGAAAATTGTACGGTTTCTGTGGAATAACAACAAAACCTAATTCTGCAACGGCTGGGAACGTGACAAAAATATTTATTTCCTCTGGTGTCAGATTTTATCAGGCCGCCCAAGGACCTCTGGAATGGCTTAACGACTGCTATCAATCGATAACAACCGGGACAGGATATTTAACGTGCCCTCCGAAGCCTGGAAGCGCTCAGATGTTATGTCACTAAACAGTCACCCATCCAAATGTGTGCCGCTGGGAACGTTGCTTAACTTTGGTGATTGATTAAGATCCCTCAGCCAAGCGCAAAAAGTAATGCCTAGGTACACTTATTTCTAAAGCTACAACTTGATGAAACTCACGTTTTGATTTTCATACATCGACGCTAGAAAGCGGAAATGTGGTAACTAGGCGATAGTTGCACAGATACACTCCAAAAACAATACCCTACTTCTTGACTATTGGGTAAAAAATATTTCCTTCCTTTTGGGTTGCTGTAATAAGTTAAAAACCTAGGCCAACATAATATAATTTTGTTTTCACATAAATTAATTGTCTTTTCCCAATTTATTTATTAGTGTGTCACTCTAAAACGCAATTGTACCTGGGCGAAGCCGAATCGGTTTGGTAGTTATGCACATAAGTAGTGCTATGGTAGACCATGTCAACTTAATAACAAGATTCTTCTATTATCGCCTACAATTGCCTTGAACTTCATAGCCCTTCCCACTGTTACGTTTCATATTAGACCTCTGTATAGTGAATATAACAATCTGCCTAAACCATTACATTTTCAGTATTGCTGATACATACCAATTTCCACTTTTTTTTCTCTTTTCGGTATTTCAAAGCAGCCTTTACTCTTCATAAAAACTTTAAAATTCATCACATTTCTAAGTTACGGAGAGTAAAACCTGGTTTACCCAGATTACCTCAAATCATATTCCACCAGAATTTAGGAATATGTTCTTTGAATGATACTTGCAACGAGGGTAAGTAATTAAATGAAAAATGAGTCCAGACATACACCATAGCATAGCTGTTTTTGAAGTGGAGTGGAGTGGAGAGATGGGCGGCTCTTAGCACCAAGGTCTTGAGAGCTGGTGAGGGCGAGACAAGGCGAGTAAGGAGCGGTGCTGGAGTGAAACTGGAGATCCCAGATAACAACTGCAGACCAGGGCCATCGTCCAGCACCATTCCCACATGGTAACATATATATATATATTGCAGGCATTTCAACAGCAAACATCTTTACACTTCACCCCACCATTTCTGTGGGCTTCATAGCCCTACCTAAGACTGTAGATTTTACAGATGTAGACAGAACATTGAAATGTCCCGTTGTTGACCAATAGAGCAATAACCCTTAACTAAATTTTATATATATACTATTTGTTTTAATTTTTGGAAAAACTGTGATTATGAAATTACCTAAAATGCTATTCAATTTGTTCAGAAATAGGCTTTACCGGGGGATGTAAACATAAATGCCTTTGACCTCCAGAAATATAAATGCTCGGACATACATACAACCTCTTAAGGTTGTGCTACGTTCGCAGTGAGTTCCCATGAGAAAATAACAGTAGCGTTAACATGCAATTTTAAAAAATTGTGTGTGACATTCACAGTAAGTATAATGCGACAAATCGGATGTAACCAGGAAAAATAGCGTAGTTCACATGGAAAGCAGAAATTTACAAACCGTGTGTAAGCTGATCTGTCATAGTAAAAATATTCATCTGTTTGTTATGACAAAAGAAAAATTTTTTTTGCGGGAAAGTGTTGAGAAGCAGTGATTGAGGTTAACTTAATTTCACACAAAGAAAAATTTAGCAGTATTATGATCAGCCACTTTGGGGTAATTATAAAGAATAGCAACTTTTCCGTAGATCGTTGATTGTGCGCACATGTTATTTTATTAAAAGGAAGTCGGAATTGTAATACTATGTCTATAAAACACACTTTCCTGACACAAGTAAGTTTTGCAAAGACTTCCGTTGTTGGAATTGCCTTCTTGTGATTGGGGGCATAGAACTCCACATAAGAAAATGGAAAATTTTCAATCCTCCCTGTGTGTTTACTGCAAGCAGATGTCAATCTTATGCTGGTTAAGTAGGTTGTGTTGTAGCACACCCATAGGTGTGTGTTCAATTTTCTACTGTTAATTTTTACAGCAGATGTAGCACTCCCTTTACAAGATTCCCCTAATATGTTCGTCATAGAACTCAAATGCACACATGATGTATGTCTCTCTCCCTCTATATACAGGCTGAGTATAAAAGAAGACCCCAACATTGAAGGTCTATAATATCAAAACCAAACAACCTACAACCTTGATTGACCAATCAAATAAACAATGGAACCGTGAAGTTTGTTTACGAAACATTCATAAATGTTCACTGTGACGACTATGAGCGGCCCAAACGACATATACACGATAATCAAACTTGTTCCGCACTCTTGTCAGCATGTCCGGTGTTATGGTTTGGATGGCGTTCGTAACTCTCGGTTTGAGGTGGCGAGGGGGAAGCGAGCTCGCATTTGACACGTCAATGTGAAGGGGACTATCTGCTGTTTCGTTTATGGTGCGCCACGCCATTGGCACCTAGCTGTTCGCGGATACCTGAACGAGACGTTGCCGCAACGCTGGATTGGTCGAGGAGCAGCTGGTGACCAGGCTCTTCATCTCTGGCCGCCAAGAAGCCCGGATCTTACCCGTTGCAATTTTTTTCTATGGGGGTACATAAGGGATCAAGTGTTTCGTCTACCATTGATGACCTCATAATACGGACGGCATCCAAACAGTAACACCAGACATGCTGAGAACAGTGTGGAACGAGTTTGATTGTCGTGTAGATGTAGTTCGGGTCGCTCATGGTCGTCACATTGAACATTTATGAATGCATGGTAAACCAACTTCACGGTTCATTGATTGGTCAATCAAGGTTGTTTGGTTTTGATATTATAGACCTTCAAAGTTGGGGTATTATTTTATACTCACCCTATATATGTGTATGTATGTGTGTGTGTGTATATATATATACATATACAAAATACATATATATATATATATACACAGAGATAGGGGGCTACTTAGTCCTAATTCCNAATAACTGGCAGATAAAAACTACACCATACGCACATTTTTCTACGTTTTCAAGTTCCCTCGCGACGTCCATGATATAAGTAAGATGGCGGACCGTAGTCAAGTTAGTAGATTTCAAACGCAAAAAAAGGACTACACATGTATATAGTCGCCATGCCAGATCCATGTGTATAAAGCAATATCAAAAACATTACCCTTCACTTATTAATAATAAAATTAATTAAAAACCATATTAATTTTTTTTTATCGAAGACAAATCACGTACAAGTAATAAGACAAATGTAAGGTTGAATTCCAGAAACCAAACCTTATAAAATAATATGCAAAAAAAAGTAAATCGGTTTTTGTAGAATATAAAATTAAATTTGTAACAAAAATTGTACTCGAACCCGGGATAGTACACACATGACACCAACACCAAAAAAAAGCGGAAACCTTCCACAATATCGCATATATGCCACAATTTGCACTGCTGTCGAAAGTGGTTCGAATACCAAAATCGCAAACACATGCGCGCAAAATTAGCGTGCCAAGAAATACAGCCTGCAGCAAAGTTCAAGAATTTTTTTTTACAGTATTCACGGTAATACCACACTAAAAATGAAAGCACTTCCTGCAAAAATATAGTCTACATTTTAATATAACTACTAAATGAATAATTCTTGCAAGAAATATTAAAAAACGACACTGCAACAAAATATACGCAAATTGACAACATCTGAGCTCGAACCAGGGATACTACACACATGACACCAACACCAAAGGAAAGCGGAAACCTTCCACAATATCGCATATATGCCACAATTTGCACTCCGTCAAAAGTTTTTTCGGACACCGAAACAGCAACGATTATGTGCTATGTAAGTGGTTTTTTTCTTGAAGCCTGGTTTGTGACTTTTGCATATTTTAAGAATATTTAACTATTTTCTACGGTAATTGAGATTTACTGTGACACTACCGTATTTTATAATATTGTATGCTATTTAAAAATCTTTGTAGCATATTTAACACTTTTGCCAAATTTATAAAACCTAGTACAGTTAATTTTACACTGATTGTGAAAAGTTGGACGAAAATGTGTATTTCAAATGTTATTGTACTTTTCAATTCTTTATCGTCATACTTATCTTTGCGCCTTCTTTATTGAGCTTATATTGAAAAAAAAAATTTCGTAGGTTTTTTAGATAGCATAAGTGGAAATATCTTAATTTTTTCAGTATTTAATTATGAATTTATTTATTCTTTAAGGAAATTCTGAAACGTTTATTTCCACAAAATATGCTGCATGAATTTTTNTAAATTAGGTTGCGGCTGGGAGTCACTTATGAAAAAGTGTAACGCTCGGTAACGTTACGATGAGTCACCGAACGAGAGAGAGGCCCGCCGAATGCCTTGCGTCTCTCTCCCACTCAACTATGATCGGTCTGCCGCGCGCGCAGCACTACGTTGTCACGTAAAATCTTCGCCCGTAAAACCGACTTTACAGGCAACCATTTTTTACATTTATCACCTTCTGTTTATAATGTAATTTGTGTTTGCTGTAAAGCGTAAATATTATTAATATAAATTGTGTTACTTTTACGCCCGGGTTTTTCCCTTAATTATTTAGTTAAAATGAATAATACTCATTATTCTTTTTTTATAGTATAGTAATATTTTTTTCCCCCAAAACCTTCATGCTTTCTTTATTGCATGCTCTCATAATTTGTGACTTTTCCACATATGTTTTTTAAGACATTTACTAAAACGAAGAAAATAAACCTGGTTAATAGTTTCATTTAAATATTTATATTTTTAATTTATTGAATTTAATTCTTTTCTTTAAAAAATTAAAATTTTTATTTAGTAGAGAGCAAATAATAACGCAAAAGTAGGGTTACATTGTTTCGTTAGTCACTTTGGCTTTCTGCTTTGGCTTATATTTATATTTTCTACAACTGCTCATATATAACAGCAAAATTACACATGTACACATGCACGTGCAAACATTAGCCTTCGCATACATATATGTATGTGTAGGGGAGAAGGAGGCAGTTTTGAACAGGGGCAGTTTTGAACTAACAGGTTTACGACGTTCACTTTTGAATTATTTCTACTTCAACTGTTATTTCGATATGGCAACACTGCAATCTGCGTCTGTCATTTGAAATTTCGTGAGTGTTGAAGGTTCCTACCGAGCTACACGCCATGATTGTTTTCAACAGTCGAAAGTAAATGTTGTGAGAAAAAGTTCTAAGGTTATTACGGCCAGAGTTTGAATGATATTGTAAGTACAATGTAACTCTTTTATTGTAATACTTTAGGTTTTTATTATAGAACAGTAATTTTAACGATTCAGTGTGTTTTTAAATAGAAAACATAAACATAAATCATACAGTACCGTTGGGGCAGTTTTGAACAAAACGAAGGGGGTACCTTAGAACATGTTCTAAGGTGCCCCGCCCCATGTCAATTGCTATATTCATTATTACATATTCATTCCTTTATTACTTTACTGTCACGGCTTTTATATACGTTAAATTTGATTTATTGGTAGGTGTTTCGCAAATTATTGAAAAAAAATTATAAATAAACAAGTTTTTTTATATTTTGTAGGTAAAAATGGTTCGAAACTACAAAAAGAAGCGGGAAGGCGAGGTGAATGAAGATGATGTGAGTAATGCTGTTCTCGAAGTCGTTAATGGAAATATGAAGCTGAGAAGAGCAGCTGAATATTATAATATTAAACCAAACACATTACATTATCGAGTAAAAAGACACAAAGAAAACAGACAGTAAAATAGTGAAAAGTTTACAACGAAATATACTGTAGCTCAAGTGTTTAATAAAGATGAAGAAAATATGTTAAAGGGATATTTACTAAAAAGTTCCAAGATGAATTACGGTTTGACCTTTAAACATGCGAGGGCTTTAGCGTTTGAATATGCAACAGCATTAAAAAAATGTCCGGCTAAATGGTCTGAACATGGAGAAGCAGGGATAGAATGGTTAAAAGGATTCATGAAACAGCACAAAGAACTTTCACTAAGAAAACCTGAAAACACAAGTTTATCCAGATCCACTAGTTTTAATAAGCATAATGTGAAAC
>NQII01002458.1:298818-357803 GCA_002778355.1 Clitarchus hookeri | reverse complement strand
ACGAGCATGCAGTAAGAACAAAAGTTTGTTAAAAAGAAAAACTAGAAACAAGTTGTCTAGCTCAACTACTGATTCAGATGAAGAAATGCATATAGATGATGATATTCAAGAAGATTTAGATATGACAGATTGCGAAGAGACTACAGAAACGGAATATGAAGAAAAAGAACCAGAGATAACAAATATAAACCGTGGAGATTATGTGTTAGTCAAATTTCCATCGGAAAGAAATAGAACCTCACTGGCTTTCGTTGGAATAATTATAGAGAAGCACGATAATGTGTTCACTATCAACTTTTTAAAAAATAAAGGAGGGTTAAATAAGAAAAAGAAAGGCCTTTATCTTCTGTTCAGTATTGTTTGCATTACAGATATTGTAGCAATATTGCCTCAACCAACATACACTGGTGGAACGTCGCGCACGGCATCGATATTTACTTTTAAATTTGATTTTTCTAGATTTAAACTAGGTTAATAAGAATGTGCAAGGTTTTATTTTCCAAAGATATTATTGTATTTTTAAAAACAGATTAAGAATTTGTTTTGTATATTAGTTAATTTGCGGAAATGTTTGATTTTATTTAGGTTTTTTTTTTGCTCAAGCTATTGTTTTTTTATTATTTTTCAAATTGTAACTAGAGGTTTTGTCAGAACATTTATATACCTATGTAATACAGATATGTAACATANATTAAGAATTTGTTTTGTATATTAGTTAATTTGCGAAAATGTTTGATTTTATTTAGGTTTTTTTTTTGCTCAAGCTGTTGTTTTTTTATTATTTTTCAAATTGTAACTAGAGGTTTTGTCAGAACATTTATATACCTATGTAATACAGATATGTAACATAGATTATAGGGAAAAAAATATCTGATTTACTGATTATTACCAAAAAATACGCTATAGTAATTAATTAATAAAAGTTGTTGATTTAAACATGTTTTTTCTTCATTTAAAGCTGCTACTTCAAAGGTGCCCCAGGTGGATTCAAAGCTGCCCCAGGTGTGGGGCAGATTTGAACATTTATATTTCCATGCAAAAATATGAATTACAACTAAACCTTTACATTTGTCTTGCTTATTATCAATTGTTTTTGTCTATGAATAGCCGATGTAACATATGTAGCAATCAATTACGAAAATTATAGGTAACACTAAAAGTTATAATAGAAATTTCAAAAAACGTACAAAGCTGTTCCCCCTCTCCACAACTTATACGTTATTTAACTCACATAGACATATTTATCTACTTCAATGGTTTGTAATTTTTATAAGTGTGTCTGATGTAGGAATGCGCCTCGGGCAAATGTTGAAAAAGATACAAACCTCGGGTCAGTATTCGAACTGCTGACCCTATATAATGCTATAAGGCCTTATCATCCGTCCAGTATTCATCTACCAACCAACATTATAAGTTTCGTACACCGTATATTTATATGGGATTTATTCGAGCTTTTTTTTTTTACTTAAGTCTCAATTAGGTCTAATAGTATGATGTGGTTTCTTGGGGCGCAAGGGCCCGGGTAATAGTAATGTGGTCATATCACACAGTAGCGGCCGCGAAGAGGGAACATGCAGTGCCGGATTAAGCCAGCACGGGACCTGTAGTAAATGCGAACAAGAGACCCTTGGTTTGCTTTAGGTATTAAAGTTTAGGATATAAAATAAAACAGCACATTTATTTATTTGGGATGCCAACTACACACTTATTTCACATTAAAAATAACAACAAGGAAGTTTGATAACAAACGATCACATCATTCTTAGTCAAACAGTACAACTTTACAATATAAAAAAGGACTCAAAAATCTAAAGACATGTCAAATTAANCAACAAGGAAGTTTGATAACAAACGAACACATCATTCTTAGTCAAACAGTACAACTTTACAATATAAAAAAGGACTCAAAAATCTAAAGACATGTCAAATTAAGGTATAAATTTGAGATTAAAATAAATGTTTAATATTAAATGAAAACTAAACTATGAACATAAATAAAAAAATTGTAAAAACTTTAGGTGAAACTAAGTTACAGACAATAAATTTAATCAAATACAAATAGTCACAATCATAAAAATATAAAACTAAAACAGTAGAAGGCGTAATTTTAAGAATGTCATAAGTTTGTTTTTAAATGTCAGCTGAGTCAAAAAATATGTCCCAAGTCCCGCAAGAATGCGCTGTCTCTAAGTACGCCTCACAAATCCTAGCGAGGGAAGAATTTTTGCCAAGGTTGGTGCTGCTTCGGTCACTATAGAAAATCCTAGTCAGCGGAAACCTCGGGGTGTTGTATAAAACCTTTGGCACATTTACAAAAAAAAATTTCGAGATTTAATGTGGGCAAATGTAGATATAACACTAGTCAAAACAACATTTCTTAGCAAATAATTTTCTGTATCAATTAAAGTGAGGTTATTTGGACGTTCGTGTGCCATTGTGTTCCTTAATTCATTTTGAATGTGCTTTAATGTTGAAAAAGAATGTTCTCCACTGCAGTTGGTGATCATCAAACTCAAGTAAATGCGTAACAGTATTTCTACATTTGGGAAACACGATTCTAATGAATTTTCCGTTAAAAGTTTATAAAATTGAAGTTCCAGAGCCTCGTGCTTTTTGCTTTCAATAACAGCAGCAATATCTGTTTTCAGTAGCTCAGCGAACTGCACCAGTTCGTTGGCCAGACTGTATCCCACATGGTCTGGTTAACCACTGACGATAATTTAAGTTTTTGTCAAGATCTCTTCTGCCGTTAAAGAATTTAATTGCCAAAGTATTCCAAATACACTAGTCACTTGATGGTACACTTTCATGTGTTAAGTTAATGCAGACAGTACATTATTAATTATGACAATAAACACCTGAATTTCATAATATTGTCCAGGTGTTTGATTTTTCTACAACTTCATCGAGTGTAGTAGAACCGCTAAAATAGTCGTACTTTGTTTGTCGCTTGCGTTTTCTTGAAGTCAATTGCTGATATTCTACACAGCCAGTTAAGGTTTTGGCTTGTGTCTCTATATCTGAAAATGTAGACCGCATTGCTTGGATATACCTGTGTAATGATTTATAAAGAGTGTATCCCGTGTTAAGGTCTTGATCAGACGACTGCAGCAAAGCGTTAGTCGCTTGCAAACGTTCTAGAATTTCTTTGCACGCAATACTAATTATTCCCGCTTCTAACTTATTTATTTTCGAAACTAGTCCTTAAGCTTGATTGCACACTCTACCATTTGATCATTGTTATTAGATATATCATCTAAAACTTGTTTGATAGTGGTAAAACCACATAAAAGTGCCTTCGTCGCATCAGCTCGGGCAGACCACCTAGTGTCCGATAATCTTTTCAAAATTGGAATTTTTGAACTAGTATCTTTTAAAGTTTTCGTAAAAACACCCTATCAATAGCTTGAAGCGGAAAAAAATTATTATAGGCGTACTTATTTATCTCCTTACTTCGTTCTTGTAAGCTGTAAGCGCGGGATTTCCCGCTCNAGTGGTAAAACCACATAAAAGTGCCTTCGTCGCATCAGCTCGGGCAGACCACCTAGTGTCCGATAATCTTTTCAAAGTTGGAATTTTTGAACTAGTATCTTTTAAAGTTTTCGTAAAAACACCCTATCAATAGCTTGAAGCGGNTCGTAAAAACACCCTATCAATAGCTTGAAGCGGAAAAAATTATTATAGGCGTACTTATTTATCTCCTTACTTCGTTCTTGTAAGCTGTAAGCGCGGGATTTCCCGCTCACATTGCTGGCATTGTCATAACTTTGCCCTCGACAATCTTTGATATTAATACCATTTTCATTTAAAAATTCTAGTAAACTTTGAGTGAGTTGTTCTGCAGTATGGTCTTCCATATCCAAGAATCTTACAAATCTTTCCAATGGTTCAGATGGTAGGACATAGCACACTATCAGAGTCAGTTGGTCTATATGCGATATATCTGGAGTATAATCCTATGATACTGAATAGTATTTGCATCTCTTAATTTCGTATATAATAAGATTCTGTATGTTTGATGTAATTATATGGTAAAATTCCTCGCATCTTGTTTTTGGCAAGTATGACATATGTCCCTTTCCTTTATTTGCATGAATATGTAGATGTTCGGCCAGAAAAATGTCAACTTTTGCTATTAATTCTAATAAAACCTAAATAATTTCCATTGTGAGGTGAATCAAAATTTTCATCGCTACCTCGAAATGCAAGACCTCATTCTGCTAAAAAAAATATAACTGCAGTAATTCGTTCTAGGAGTATCCGCCAATATTTTTGTTCGGTGTCTATTTGATTTACAAGTTGAAAATCGAGACGCCCATCCTTGTTTTTGCGAACTAACAGCAAAATTATTGCTCGTCTATGCAAAGTGCTTTCTTCGTGTATTTTCAACAAAATATGCATGTTCTTCCAGTCATCTAATCCATCTTTCGTAAACCATGCCGAACTGTCTGAATCCGTAACATTGCAAACAAAACAAAAAAGTTTTCCTTTAGTTTCAGAATAACACAACCAATCTCTCACATGAGTTTTATCCGTTAGTTTATGCCTATATATGAAATATGATCTCTGACAGAACGTAGTTTATTTTTATTGTCATACATTTTCTCTGTAGACAAAAAATTACTGTTCATATGATCGACATCGCTACTTGCTTTCGCAATCCAATAATCTCGATCAAAGTTGCTCTGCCATTCAGCAATATCATTGGAGTACATTTTATTTTTGTTTTGTTTTTGGCATGTAGAAGATGTATTAACATCGGAAGCATGTGGTATGCTTTCGACCTCTCTTTGGCTTGAAGACGACGTTTCTGGGTTTAGAGGACATGCTGTGCTTTTAACTTCTCTTTGGCTAGAAGACGATATGTCTGTTCGAGTGCACTATCACTTGTAGTACATGTGACTATATAGGAAATAATTACAGATCCTAATGAATTTCCTATAGTGATGTCATCATCTGTACAATGAGATACAAACTCTGTGTTTTCTATTTCAATTTCTTTAGACTCAGGAACATCATTCTGGACATTAAAAAAACTCAAACAGCTTACGTGTCTTTGATATAACAGATCGGTTCTTTTTTTCTTTTTCATCTTTTGCTTTACGCTTTGTACTTACAGAAGCATTGTGTCTGCCCATATCTCTAGGTCTGCTGCTAATATAGATCTGTATATAAAATATTTAAAAAAATTCAAAATATAATCATGACTGAGGAGTAACCTAAAAACTAGTGATGAAATCTCTCCCCATGAAATAATGGCAATTTAAAACCAGGCGGTCTACTCTGTTATAGTTTTTGCGGGCAGTATCCCTGCATCATCAGGGATGAGAAGTTGGATCCAGAAGCTATCATAATATAATATTGTCACGGGAAATATACCTGCTTACAAAATTTTAGCTCAATTAGCTAACGAGAAATAGGTAAAATTTTGATTACGAGATTTAAAACAAACAAAAAAATAATTGGTAAGTACAGTCAAGGGCACTTCAAGCTTGACACTTCGAATTTTGGACCGGCCAGCTTATACTGGTAGTTTCAAGCTTGACGTGAATTTAACTGTGCATTGTGAAGTTTGTGAAGCTAAATAAAACCTTTTAATAATGAATTCGCATCGCCCTTTTGAGTTTCGGTCATAAAACATGTCTTGTTTTTTTTAACTTTATGCAGTATATTTTGAACACAATTAATAGCTTACCTCATTTTACTATCGTAAAACAGTAGTATTATACATTGATATTGTATTAGCCCGCAGTGATCAGCAAACAAAAACAATAACAAAAAATAAACGTAAGAACTGTGAAACTGCAACGCAATGAAAAAAAATGGCTGAAAACAAAAAAAAACTTTACTCTAGATGGCTTGAATCAAACAAAAGAAAATTGAATAAATTNTTCGAGTGCACTATCACTTGTAGTACATGTGACTATATAGGAAATAATTACAGATCCTAATGAATTTCCTATAGTGCTGTCATCATCTGTACAATGAGATACAAACTCTGTGTTTTCTATTTCAATTTCTTTAGACTCAGGAACATCATTCTGGACATTAAAAAACTCAAACAGCTTACGTGTCTTTGATATAACAGATCGGTTCTTTTTTTCTTTTTCATCTTTTGCTTTACGCTTTGTACTTACAGAAGCATTGTGTCTGCCCATATCTCTAGGTCTGCTGCTAATATAGATCTGTATATAAAATATTTAAAAAAATTCAAAATATAATCATGACTGAGGAGTAACCTAAAAACAAGTGATGAAATCTCTCCCCATGAAATAATGGCAATTTAAAACCAGGCGGTCTACTCTGTTATAGTTTTTGCGGGCAGTATCCCTGCATCATTAGGGATGAGAAGTTGGATTCAGAAGCTATCATAATATAATATTGTCACGGGAAATATACCTGCTTACAAAATTTTAGCTCAATTAGCTAACGAGAAATAGGTAAAATTTTGATTACGAGATTTAAAACAAACAAAAAAATAATTGGTAAGTACAGTCAAGGGCACTTCAAGCTTGACACTTCGAATTTTGGACCGGCCAGCTTATACTGGTAGTTTCAAGCTTGACGTGAATTTAACTGTGCATTGTGAAGTTTGTGAAGCTAAATAAAACCTTTTAATAATGAATTCGCATCGCCCTTTTGAGTTTCGGTCATAAAACATGTCTTGTTTTTTTTAACTTTATGCAGTATATTTTGAACACAATAAATAGCTTACCTCATTTTACTATCGTAAAACAGTAGTATTATACATTGATATTGTATTAGCCCGCAGTGATCAGCAAACAAAAACAATAACAAAAAATAAACGTAAGAACTGTGAAACTGCAACGCAATAAAAAAAAATGGCTGAAAACAAAAAAAAACTTTACTCTAGATGGCTTGAATCAAACAAAAGAAAATTGAATAAATTNGAAAAAAAATGGCTGAAAACAAAAAAAAACTTTACTCTAGATGGCTTGAATCAAACAAAAGAAAATTGAATAAATTAAATGGGGGAGAAACGACTGACTGTAATAGTAACCTTATAAAATTTAATGTCCATTAGTTGCTTTCTTATTGGTAATCAATATAAAACTATTCTAAATCGTCGGGTTATACGAACAGCTCGAAAACAATATTTCGGGATTCCCCTCTAAGTATTGTGGTGTAGCCAACGTGCAACATAACATACTCGTAAAATGTGTAGGGTGTGGCCAGCGCTGACTTTTTGAATAACTACTACGTCTTTCCATTGGACGGTGGGTGGTATACCGTATCTTACCTGCTTGGTAAGATTTTTTTTTGCAAGAAGGTGCGAGGCCCCCGAGGCGCGGGGCCTGTAGAAATTGCTAACTCATGCTACGAGGCTAATTCGACACTGTGTTTGGGTAATTTTTTTTGCATTTTTTTAAGCTTTCTCTCTATCTCTCCAAAAAATGAGGCGACTGCAAAAAAAAAACTCGTCCCCCGATAATGCTACCCTACATATGGCAAATGAGCCACCTCAAAGTAAGCTTCCTCTGTCTTTCCGGTCGTAATTCCCAACAACAACTCAAATCACAAAACGTTACTAAGCTTTAAAAACCCTAATAAAGGCAGAATATTTTGTCATTGTTTTGTCACACATGTGAATATTGGACTTATAATATCTTTTTGTGTTTACGTAACGTACGTATGTATGTGTTTTTTATATTTTCACAGTTCCCACCCCTTAATAGCCACTATGGTAGTGTTGACATACATTGATTCAAATAACAATACGCGTGGGAAACTATTCATATATACACATTGTGGNCCACTATGGTAGTGTTGACATACATTGATTCAAATAACAATACGCGTGGGAAACTATTCATATATACACATTGTGGTCCGGCTGCAGTAACAAGTGTGCATTTCGTTGACCTTATACATCATACATCCCCTAAGACCTTGCCAGAAATAAAATGCCACAAAGAAAATATTCATACTTAAATCCTATTTAAGCATGTTCGGTTCCAACACAAACTGTATGCATGTGGAAGGTTCACTAACAATGTTGTGAAAAAGCCTGTTATTTCCAAAGCTATGGTATAACTCGTATTGTCGTTCATTGAGTGATAAACCATTCAAAAACGTGGCTAAGTAAACTTCAGAATCTCGGAAAAGGAGCTCTTTTTAATGGCATACAGGCAAGGGGCTTATACCCAGTCTAATATTTGTTGACGTGCGTTTGTATTCTGTGGAGATTTCAGATGTGATAAATACACATTTAAATATGTTATGTGTATTACAATTATGTGATTGCAGCTTCTTTCGCCATTATATACTTAATTTCCAGCACTATCGTGCTATAATTCACATTTACTACGGTTAATAACACAATACAAATAGCTTTAATATAAATCTTTATTTTTTCAAAGTAATGTGCGTCGCAGCAAGTTCACGACGCGTGTNAGCATGTTCGGTTCCAACACAAACTGTATGCATGTGGAAGGTTCACTAACAATGTTGTGAAAAAGCCTGTTATTTCGAAAGCTATGGTATAACTCGTATTGTCGTTCATTGAGTGATAAACCATTCAAAAACGTGGCTAAGTAAACTTCAGAATCTCGGAAAAGGAGCTCTTTTTAATGGCATACAGGCAAGGGGCTTATACCCAGTCTAATATTTGTTGACGTGCGTTTGTATTCTGTGGAGATTTCAGATGTGATAAATACACATTTAAATATGTTATGTGTATTACAATTATGTGATTGCAGCTTCTTTCGCCATTATATACTTAATTTCCAGCACTATCGTGCTATAATTCACATTTACTACGGTTAATAACACAATACAAATAGCTTTAATATAAATCTTTATTTTTTCAAAGTAATGTGCGTCGCAGCAAGTTCACGACGCGTGTAATGCCTTCCTTGTTCCAATGGACCTTATCGGTTCTTCTGTGGAGTCCCATGTGTCTGAAAAACGAACAAAGACAAATTCTTCAACATTGTAAAAAATAGATTACTTATCTGCAAATTGAAATATATATTTTATATTTCATCAGCCGCTTTGGTTTTGTAACGTCCTCATACTGTTATGCAAGATGTGTCACAGATTAAACACTTTATGACAAACTTATTTCTTACACTGACAATGTCGTAGGTACATTTGGTGATGACAAATTATAATTACCGTATAACGGAGAAGACAAAAATGTTTATGATACTGCTCAGTGTCATTGCTCGTTAACGTGATTGCAGACATAATCNTATATATTTTATATTTCATCAGCCGCTTTGGTTTTGTAACGTCCTCATACTGTTATGCAAGATGTGTCACAGATTATACACTTTATGACAAACTTATTTCTTACACTGACAATGTCGTAGGTACATTTGGTGATGACAAATTATAATTACAGTATAACGGAGAAGACAAAAATGTTTATGATACTGCTCAGTGTCATTGCTCGTTAACGTGATTGCAGACATAATCTGCTATTCATTACCAAACTCCGTACAAAAATATAGGGCTCATCCTCAAACAAAGTTGTTGCAATTAATTTTATTTTTAAAATTCCTACACTCACGGATGTTTAACCTCTTACGTATAAAGCTATCACTGCTAGAATATTAGGCCTAATATAAAGCTACAGAATTGGTCACAGGTTACGACTATGTTATTGTGTTAGCGGCCATAGGTTCAACTATCTAGATGCACTATTTAGTTCACTTAAACTATATAAGTTTTGGTGGTATATTAGTTTTACTATTATAAAACTTACTTTGTCACTACGTTATTGTGTTAGCGGGCAGATGCTCAACTTGCTAGATACATTATTTTGTTTAATTGGATTATGGAGGAAATATGTCTTAATTGTATATTAGCTTTTTTACTATAAAAATGACTTTTTAATGTTGTTATTAATGACTTTTTAAGGCTTCTGTTTTATGCACATAAACATTTCTGAGCTTTTATCTATCATATTATGCTTCACCGCTTCCCTTGGAACTTGAAATGTGTGAGCTGTATAACATGTATAGATTATAATGGTTTGAATGGAGCCATTACTTCAAGAAAATGTCGATTCACAATCCACCACGAGAAATTGTAAGGCACCTGTAAAATGTTTACCACAACATTTGAAATTATTGTTGCAAAAATTACATATTCTATCCTGTAAAATATTTCCATCAAACTATAAAAATACATCATAGGACTTATTTTATCTACTTTCACATAGTATGCCAACAGTTATCCACTATTTAAGCAAGTTGTTCTTAGTGGAAATTACATTTTGAGTTCGTAATTTTAATTATAGAAGTATCCATACAGTTTGTTTGTTGTAGACGATTGCAGTGGCAGTAACAGTCTCATAACAAATGCTAGCATTTCAGAGCATACAGTGTAGACACGTACATATTACAGAGCAGCAGCTAGAAGAAGGAAAGTTCTATTGATGTTCGTTGTAGTTATTATTATACGAAATGTACCAATTCGAAATACGGGACAGAAAACAAGGGATACAGGAAAAACTACGTGTGCTCAAGATATGAGACCTCATAAGCAGGATTGTAAATGTTGGTTCACAATAAATCTAATAATCGACAATATAAAACTTGCCGTGTACTGATGCTATGGCATATGGCAATGTTAGTCACGCGTGTTGAAGGTGATACCGTTACAAAAAAGCCACGCCAATATCGTGGAATCAAAGTACGAAAGGTAAACATTTCGTTTGTTTTAAATAATTTACTTCCAAAGTATGTGGGAGCCTGTCTGCCAGGACACACGGTAGCAGATTCGTATTGATGGATTGCAATTATCATCGAAGATTTTTTCAAAATTGCTTAGTTTGCCGTAAGTAGGTTATATCATCCAGAACAATCGGTTAGACACCGTAATATTTTCAACTCACTATCATTTGTTAATTCTGTTTTGTACTTAAATAGGGAATCAACTTGACATACCAGAAGAGTTACATAGCAATTTGTATAATAGGGTATTCCCAATAACATTCATAACGATATTCAAGAACATTGCTTATAAGCCAAATTCAGTGATGTAGGTTCGTAGAGGTACTAAGCTCTGAAATTAAATAATTAGGGGACTAGTTACAAACTGCTAACTATATAGGTTATTACGAACTTCATAGAGTCCACAGGAGGTTACATAGAGTATACAACCTCCTTGGAACTGCCAGTCTCACCCCAACTACACGTTCTACACGCCCAAGGTTCCTCCCATCTGTCAAGAGCAGACAACCTTCTTCATGCCCACAGTTCCTCATCAGTCACAGGCTGTCAACCCCACCTTCTAGTCTAGGGTTCCTGCCGTCAGTCCCAGACAATACTGTATGCTACTCGTGCATCAACACCAAGTTTACTTCCTACAGAACGTTACACTAGAAATTACAACAAATACGGCCAGCAATTGAGTCCACATAACCTGGAAAACAGACCTAACTACTTTCGTCGTACTAGCATGTAAAAAATTCAATTAAAAAAAATGAAAATATACTACAGGCTCATTAATTTTCTCCATAATTAAAATTCCAATGATTACGTAGCTTACGGTTCTGTCAATAACTTATAAAAGGAACAACACACCATATTTGTACACACTCATTTTCATAACATTTTACACTGGAACTTTCTTTATGGATATCACAGACCGAATATGTCACTTAACAACAATATATATTTCTAAAGTCACCAGATATGATACATGGTGCATTATGAACATATCAAAACGTGTCACACACAGGGTTATATTACAAAGGTTTGATGTAACTACTGAGAAAAAAACCCATTATTGACTGTACACACCGTACGAGTAAAGCTTGTAGTATTCTGAAATGCTTTGACACGGTTATCACACTTCTGACACAATCTGTCTTACAAACAAGTCGACGTTTTGGCACTTGAAAGTAGTCTCATTTAGTTAGTTTTCAAGACAAATTATTTCCTGATATCCTACCAGGTATCTTGATAGACTGCACAGTGTATTAGTGTAAACACCATTGTGACTGCAAATAGACATACCTTATAAATTGTTATAATAAAATGTGCTTGTTCGCAAGACAGACTACAATTACAGTTCAGTACTCAACCACTGGTTTTTCTAATGAATGTATGTGGAAGTGGTAGTCACTTACTATTTACATTACCTGCGATGATGCATAGTTTTTCATTATACACCTTCGTCATCCTTTCAGCTTGGCTCTGGGGTTGGAGTCGGCCAATAGGAGGCAGCAACATCACAGTTACCCGACATCTCCTTTCTTTGAGCATTCTCAACACTGTCCGAGCATCGCGAATCAGATGCTCGAAACGGGTTCCATTCTGCAATACAGTATCGTACCGTACACTTCCCTTTGTAAATTATTCTTTCAGTACTTGAAGATGGCAGCGGAAAGCAAAGATGTGTTCCCCAATTAACAACAATTTCCTATTACAAAAAGTTGTTTGGATATTTACTACACGCCAAAAAAAAAGGTACACGTACTGTAGCGTTACATACACATACATACTTGTGTACTACACATCTGCGTGGGCCCCGCAGCAAACGCAAANAAGGTACACGTACTGTAGCGTTACATACACATACATACTTGTGTACTACACATCTGCGTGGGCCCCGCAGCAAACGCAAAGGTAGCCGTTTATCAATAAAATCTTAGGTTAAGTTAGGGAGTTGTAACTTGACCCGTGGAANAAGGAAGCCGTTATCAATAAAATCGTAGGTTAAATTAGGGAGTTGTAACTTGAGTCATGGGACATATGCAGACAATTTGAATGTGTGTTATGGACATGTATCACAATGTTGTTTGCGTAATGACCCCTTAAAATAATAAACAACGACTGTAATTTATAACAGTTAGTACAAATGAAAAAAATGAAATAAATATGCCTCCTAAGTGTGCCACAGTTTTCAAAATTAAGTATCAGGTGATACATTATTTTTACATATTCCTGGCCTTTGAAATAGCCCCACAAGTCATAGTCCAGAGGTGGGTTTACCTCCGGTGCTGGCCATGTCGCTGGACCACAACGTCCANCCACAAGTCATAGTCCAGAGGTGGGTTTACCTCCGGTGCTGGCCATGTCGCTGGACCACAACGTCCAATTAGAAAATACTGTTACACTTAGGAGGTATTATCAAGTATTACTGTACAAATATTACATCACAATTTCCGCCATGGCAACCAAAGTTGCGTAATAAATTTGAAATCCAGTCCAAATTTGAAAACGTTAATAATTCATTCACTTAAAAATGGAAAATGGCTATATAATGTACGTGTATCATTTCATTCAGTATATGTTGACTCTACAACCTGTATCGCGCATTTGGTCGTGAAAGTTGGCCTGAGGTCTCAACAAAAGCCGACGGGGAGGAACGGAAACGGATATAGATCATCGCCAGAATGTCAAGTCGTGGGAAACAGGAGATTCTCAAGATAATTCGTTGGCAAGACCTATCATCATCCGGCACGATCCCAGATGTGAAAAGCCTGTAGTGGTCCCGCTGGGGATTGAACCCGAGTCTACGTGCGCTGTAGCCGATATGCCATCCGCGGCTTCTTGCGCATAGGCAGTGCGGTAGAGGGCCTGGGTGCGACTGCAGAGTAGGGAATGCCTGCAAATTGATCTTGCTTTCCCATGCAGACATTTACTGTTTCCACGGGTTTAAAAAAAACATGGGATTCCAGAAATGCATCTTATAAGAGGAAGAAGTTAAAAGGCCTTCATTTTCAGGATTCAAGATGCAACGAATATTTATCCACATGTGAAGGGAGAAGATTTTACTGCATAACCTGTTCTCTTCCAATTGTTACGTCAGTAATGCCTACAAAGGAAAAATTATGTTATTATAACATGATATCTTAAATTTAACATAATTACCACGCTCCAATTTTGCCATCGTACCAACTCGAAGGTCAGCTAAACAATGAGAACATATTTTCCCCCACCCCCTACAAAGTTTACGTCCGTGTACACGGGCTTTGTTTACAAACNGCGCATAGGCAGTGCGGTAGAGGGCCTGGGTGCGACTGCAGAGTAGGGAATGCCTGCAAATTGATCTTGCTTTCCCGTGCAGACATTTACTGTTTCCACGGGTTTAAAAAAAACATGGGATTCCAGAAATGCATCTTATAAAAGGAAGAAGTTAAAAGGCCTTCATTTTCAGGATTCAAGATGCAACGAATATTTATCCACATGTGAAGGGAGAAGATTTTACTGCATAACGTGTTCTCTTCCAATTGTTACGTCAGTAATGCCTACAAAGGAAAAATTATGTTATTATAACATGATATCTTAAATTTAACATAATTACCATGCTCCAATTTTGCCATTGTACCAACTCGAAGGTCAGCTAAACAATGAGAACATATTTTCCCCCACCCCCTACAAAGTTTACGTCCGTGTACACGGGCTTTGTTTACAAACTATTGAATATTTTTTCTTTCGGTTTGTAAGTTTCATACCGGCATTTCATTAGTAATTAAACAACCTTCACTTGCACTCTCATACTTCCACAGTTCGGATAGGGTGTCAAGTTTTTTATACTGACTTGTAATCATTTTGGAAGAAGAAAATAGTAATGAAAGGTATAAGAATTTATCTACATCTATGTATATTAAGGGGGAAAGAGGGAGTTGGGTAACTCATTTATAAGAAGCTTCCGGACGAGGTTGGCCAAAAAAAAACATATCAGAATTCCCGTGAGTTTGAATTCTAAGATTCACAACGCATAATCATTGTGAAATAAAAATTCTCTGAAAACCTGTAGAGCATATTTTAGTGGAACTAAACATGGTAATAAGATTTTTCATTTTTACTTTAATTGCTATGCGCAATTACGACAAGGGAGCACCTTAATTTCGAAAACCTCAGGAAATCCAATTCTAGATCTCCAGACCGGGAACAGAACCCGTGCCCACACCAATGTCATTCAAATTATTTATCACTTTGCTGCCTATTCCGCATCCACCTTATATGCTTTTCTCTTGTAAATTATTTACTCTACCTGCAACAAAATGTTATGGTCAGTGGAAATATACACTTTTCAATATGTGTATATATAAGTGGATTTAAAAGCCCTTTCATATGATTATATTTATGTGGCTATTTGATGTGCACTCTTCTACCCATTGCCGTTTCATGGAATATCCCTCTTCATTAGTTACAGATTTCTTTATGCTCTTCACACATTATTGCCCTCAGTGTGAATTAGTACGCAAAAAACGGCAGCCTCTTCTTCCACTGGCCATGTGCCAATACAGTTTGGCTCACAGGTGGATTAGTTTATCGTATATCCCATCACCGCACATGTGAGCCTAGTTGTAAAGACGCATTGCCTTCCTACTTCCAAATATAGACACTTAATTTG
This sequence comes from Clitarchus hookeri, assembly GCA_002778355.1. Lineage (NCBI taxonomy): Eukaryota > Metazoa > Arthropoda > Insecta > Phasmatodea > Phasmatidae > Clitarchus > Clitarchus hookeri. The sequence continues at coordinate 342,464 of NQII01002458.1, read as the reverse complement.
TAAGGTAATAGGTTTTTTAATACTGTTTATTGGGGCTGATTTATAATTGTTTAATTGTGCAGATTTCTTTGAAGTGATTATAAATTTCATTGATTGAAGTAATATAATGTGAACAGCAAGTAATATTAATTTATTGTCAGATGTTGAGTCAAGAGACTTATGATTGTAAATAAAATTAGGAAATTGTAAGTAACTCTTTTATTTTAAATTAAGACCTCAATCCTTTAACGAACTTGGTTTTAGCTCACTGATTTTCTGAGAAAGAAAATTGTAGTAATAATTTTAGTATACGACAATTATATAAGAATAAGTATATCTATCTGCTGTAGGGAAGCTATAAATTTATTCTGTTTGCTTAAGGCCCCCGTCTACCTGGAACTTTTTCTCACATTTAGGCTGAGAAGCGCGGGAGCGATAAGGGCGACACTGCCACGCGCATCAAGTACGCCATCGCAGCTAAGCGCAAGGCTCTGAACTGGCGTGCAGTGTTCTCGTCGTGCTGCATGTACCTATGGGACTTTCAACAGTGACGATATTATTTTATTAGTGGAAAGTCTTTAGGAAGGTTAGGTGCAGGCCCCTATAGTAGTTTTGTATGTATCTGATGCGTGCATTTTGAGCTACAGCACCTTGTAAAGACCGTTTTTTAGCTGTTTTGGAGTACTCTGAATTGATGTTTCTAACGTACGTGATATTTTGAAAGTACTTAACAGCTCTCGTCTGAAGTGTGTTCTTTTCGTAGATCAGCACATTGGACGCACGCTTAATAGTTTAGTTGAAAAACGTGTATTTGGAACACTCTGAAACGCAGTTCAAGCGCCAGGAAGACAGGCGCCTTAAAAGTCATTTGTGCAGGGGCGACAATTTTGGTAAACCTCCGTCAATATGCAGCTTCCGTGTGCTGGAGAAGGAATGTTTGGAAGGGGAGGGGGTTGTAGAAACAGTTACTCCCTACCTGCTTGCCAAACAGGCCAGCCGGCGCTCCGCGTCGTACTGTCTGGCTGTAATCCCTTCCTGCAACAGGAATATGCTATTATGAAATCCTAACGACTGCCAACGATAACACAGAATGACGGTGGCACAGTGGGAAAGTGTGTGAGATGAGTAATCTGTGTAACAGATGTCGCATCACCCTTTGTGTGTGTGTATATTTATAACTTAAGAAATATTGATAAAACATGACACAACATGACGAAATAGAAGCTTAGTGATCTTTTAGAACAACATATTTAATAAACATTTTCGTACCACATCGTGAATACTAGGTTACCGAAAACCTTTTTTAGGTTTGAAATAGAGCACATCAATTTGGCATTAGGATGGTATGATCTAACAAGTAACTGCGGCTGTTAAGTGTAACGCAATGGGCAATTCTACTGTGTTCATTGCACTTCCTACCAAAGAAAAGAAAGACTTATGAGATCACTTTTTGTCTGTGTCTGTTTTTGTGTGTATAAAGGTCTGTGTTTGTGTGAAAATGTGTCCTCCGACCCCTTGAAAATATTTTTATTCTTTATAATAATGTTACCAAACCTGGTACACACTAATAGCTTTGTAAGGAAACTTGATTCTTATAGTAGTCAACAAAGCCAGATGACTACCTTCCAAATTGTGGTCAGTAACAAAATTGAAAAAGAAATTCAACATATTTAAACCAAATTTGGGACTTCGAGAGTCGTCAACGCAACAATAAAAATTGTAGACTAATATTGTTATTGGTCCACAATGTTGGAAGCTACTACTACTTGAAAAACAATACTTTAACATTACATTTTGCGAACTACTCGACCTATTCCCACTACTTTTGACATGTCATTATTACTAAGGAGGCCACTTAAACGAAAATTATGTAAGTAAATAAGGAGCTTATTTTCTATATGGTGGCAATTTTAAAATTTAAAGCATTATGTTACATCTCGGCAACCGTTCAACCGTCTTGAACCAAATTTAATATGTTGGTAGATTGTCATGTTAGCCAAGAAATGTAAGACAGGCACTGTTATTAGTCAANACCTATTCCCACTACTTTTGACATGTCATTATTACTAAGGAGGCCACTTAAACGAAAATTATGTAAGTAAATAAGGTGCATATTTTCTATATGGTGGCAATTTTAAAATTTAAAGCATTATGTTACATCTCGGCAACCGTTCAACCGACTTGAACCAAATTTAATATGTTGGTAGATTGTCATGTTAGCCAAGAAATGTAAGACAGGCACTGTTATTAGTCAACCATTTTTTCGGTTTATAGAAAAACTTGAAAAGTAAACTTTTTACACCTAATCGCCGAGACTTCTCAATGGTTACCCACAAAACAAGACCCTAATGTAGTACTGTAGAGAACCATTAAAACACAAGATCGTTTGAATATTTGACGGAAATACATTCTAAAAGGTGTTCATATAAATATATTATATTAAATAGATGTATTTAACACATTATTAGAATAATGTCGACAAAACTTGGCAAGCCATAAGTACCTATTACAGAAACCAAATATACCAATAAACACGATTCTTTTGTATGCCGTTGTTTCGTAGTGCTGCCTAAAGAAATAAAGTTGTACGAAATAATATTCGGACAAAACAACTCATTGATATAACGTTCCGTTACCAAGAAGCACAACAGTACACAATGGAAAATATCTGTTTAAAGTATTTCGCCAATCACTTTCAAAATGGGAATTCCTTACATATTTGAAGTTAATTTTTAGTTTTGGTTAAGTACATTCTTCTCTAGAGTATTTAACATTTAGTTGTTTTTCAGAATGCAGACTATATTCTTGCAGAAAATGCTTTCGTTTTTAATGTAGCATTACCATGAATACTGTAAAAAAATTCTTGAACTTTGCTGTTTCGTCACTCGCCAGACTGCATTTCTTGGCACCCTAATTTTGCGCGCATGTGTTTGCGATTTCGGTGTCCGAAAAAACTTTCAACCNGCCAGACTGCATTTCTTGGCACCCTAATTTTGCGCGCATGTGTTTGCGATTTCGGTGTCCGAAAAAACTTTCAACCGCAGTGCAAATAGTGGCATATATGCGATATTGTGGAAGGTTTCCGCTTTTTTTTGGTGTTGGGGTCATGTGTGTACTCTCCCTGGTTCGAGCTCAAATGTGGTTTCAATTTCATTAACCTATTGTTAATTTGCGTACATTTTGTTGCAGTGTCGTTAACTACATTACTTTAAAGGCAATTCAAAAATATTATTTGTCCACTGTGGTTATTTTCAGCTCATTCATTTATATTTAAATAGTATATATATTATTTTTTAATCCTAATTAGTGAATGTTTTCATTTCGGAGAGTACATTTTATACACTTCATGTATGCCGCCATGTTTTTCTGTGTTGCTGTAGCAGTTCAAGTCGACGTTCTTGATCATGATTTGGCGGCGTTTACACCGAACTCCAAGTCTGTTTGTTTACCTTTGGTTGTTATCTTTTGCAGCGCTCTAACTTCGTGGTGAATGTATTTCAGTTGAGTTACATAGCAATTTTCGTTGAATTCAAGTTCCACGAGTAAATAATTGATGTTATTTCACTCTACAACTATGAAAAAAATCAGGAATTTTAGCGAAAACTCTTAAACCTTCTTGATGGAAAAAATAAGTCGCGGTTGTAGGGTGACTGCTGGGACAGGAAACTCATCGTACGTGAATTCAACTTATTCGAGATGGAAGAACGAAGGCGTTGTGGAACCGGCTGTTGTTCTGCTGTGAATTGCTCCAACAATAGAAAACAAAAGCAGAAGCGAAGTTATTTTAAATTTGCATTAGATCCAGACTAGTACGTAAAGGTTGTCAATTATAAATAATGCCATATTGCGTGTGGTTTTGGATCAATATGGTAATATTTTTAGGGATGTAAAATATCACTTTGCATTAGCTACATATAAGGATAATGTGTTGGACTATTAGTTTGGTGGCAGTGTTGTAGGTGGGCGGATAAGGTGTTGTACTGTAAATCTTTGGAAGGACAGGAGGAAAGTTGAAAGGATGTGGAGGGTGGGAAAGGATACGCTGCCAGCTAAGTAAGGAGGTGTTTAGAGAGGGAGAGGAAGTGAAGCTTCAGAGGGTATGGAGGGAAATGGAGCGGGTCAGACAGTCTATGCTTGGGTAATTGTATAGAATAGAGGTTTTCTGAAAATTAAAGAAAAAATAATGTAAAGTGGTATATTTTCAATTTACTAATTACACAGAACAAGATTATACTTGGGGCATTAACGTATTATCAATACAAACCACAAATACGATAGTTGGGAGAGTTATTAAGATCAGGGAAATTGTGGGGTAAAAAGGTATGTAAAATATGTATGTTACCGTCATATTTCCGTACGTTATGTAACTTNTGAAGATCAGGGAAATTGTGGGGTAAAATATGTATGTTACCGTCATATTTCCGTACGTTATGTAACTTAACGTAACCTAACCTTACAAAACCTATACTNTTAAGATCAGGGAAATTGTGGGGTAAAAAGGTATGTAAAATATGTATGTTACCGTCATATTTCCGTACGTTATGTAACTTAACGTAACCTAACCTTACAAAACCTATACTATCCTTACGTAAGGTTAGTTTAGGTTACGTAACGTAAAGAATGAAAATATAACAGTAACGTACATATTTTGTACATGCGTAAATGCATGCACAGTATAAACCAATACTAAAATGTGTGGAAAATATCTACGTTACCATTATATTTCTGTATGTGAATACAATTGCAGTACTACAGATAATACAACACACCAGACACATGTAAATTTACCCACCTGTGGTGTGTCCTCGGCCAATTCAACTATTGTCACGCATGATTGGCACAATACCTCAACATGACGTACAAAAAACGTGAAAGGTACTGGCCAAAACAACGTTAATTCCGTAAACTCGGAAACGCACAGAAGCACTTGCACCCTCCATTCTTCAATCACAAGCCTTCACATGGTCGTGTTAGGACGTCGCAAACCACGCGTGCACAATACTCCACTCACCACTCGCCACACAATACATGTCTGCACCGACAGCATTATATGGCTATTCAACATGGCGTCCGACGTAAACAAAGCGGCCGAACTCCTAGTATTTTATTTACTACATTCTACATATTTTACCATTACACCCTCGTCAATATTAAAAAGGTAAGCTGCGTGCAACTCATTTGTTACTTTTGTGGGTCTACTATTTTTCCTTCAGAAAAGCAGCTATTCTGTACACCATTTATGGAAGATTTTCTGTAATTTTCTAATATAATTAGACAGTCCAAAAATTACAAAAAAGGTAGTTTTAAAGAATAAGAACTTTTCCGGAAACAAAAGAAAATATCACGAAAAGTGGTATAATTTCACTCTACTACTAATTACACAGAACACAAATTTATTAGGGGCATTAACATACTATCAATAAAAACCACAATTACGATAGTGGGGAGGGCTATGATCAGGAAAATTGTGGGGTAAAATGTGTGCGAAATATCTTAAGTTATCGTTATATTTTCATATGTAAATACGTTAAATGCAATTAGACCTAACCGTACATTACCTAACATCATGAAAGGTAAATACAGTCGTACTGTTTGTCAGTACATAATATTATATTTCGTCGTGCGGCAGTGCAAATAACACCTGTGCGTTACATATCGCGAAGTTAGGTTGTGTTCGGTTATGTTTCCTACATTAAAAATATCTACACACACAGTAATATACAAACCTTTGACGACATACCACAAAATGCAAAAACCTGTTGTATACATATACCACACATAATAAAACATACCAGAAGTATGTGGATTTACTCACCTAAGTAGGTGGTGGGTACAATTTTTCCGCGGCAAGTAGGAAGTAGTGCATGCGCTCGAGTTCGTCGGGGTACAGGCGGCGGAACATGAACTCTGCAAGGTACCCCACTAAGTGCGGTGTCCTCCTGCCATACTGAGGGAGACCATGCCTCACATCCCGCCACACACGCTCTGTTCTTTGGCTGCTTGCTACTGTATCTGGATCAATGAAATTCATGCTATGATTCACCCGAAGGTGCTCATAGTCGTGCTCTGAAAGACAATTATACGCGCCCCAACGGTCACTTATAATTGTCGTTCCAGGCTCTATGAATTGCTTGATTGTGTTCATAAGCGTCCTGCTAGTATGATCTTCGACAGGAACAAAAACTGTACGGTTAGTAAGTCTCTCAATCCTGTCGAAAACCTACCGCCCCTAGACGAAGCAACCCATATTATGCTTGCGCTTCCTAAATTTAGCCTCATCTATCTCAACGAATGAGCCCACCCATCAATTTTATCCCTTGTCTCACGCCTACACCAGTCAATCATCACCTCGCGACAAAATAACAACCAATCCACGACGGTAAGCGTACTAATATGACACATTCTACTAATAAACTGGGTTCGAGGATGTGGAATAGTAAGAAGAATATGGTTTTTTACAAATCAGCGCTACACTTCATTTACATTTTTCCAAACCACGTGCCCTGCGGAAAAGATTTTCTAAAATTACAAAGCACCTTTCTATATTTCTTATAGACACTTGTCTTAACTGACAGTTGACAGCAAAAAAACTCACTGTCCTCGGCCAATTCTACTACCGTCGCACATGAGTTGCACGTTATCTCACTCGACAACACACCATGATCTACTAAATAATCAAACAGTAGTGGCCGAAGTAAGGTTAATTCAATAAACTGGCTAATGTCCGGGTAACACCCGCCACATAGACTACTGTCACGCATAGAAGCATTCATAATGCACCCTCCATTCTTAAATCACAAGCCTTCACGCGGTCGGATTAGGACGTCACNATTTCTTATAGACACTTGTCTTAACTGACAGTTGACAGCAAAAAAACTCACTGTCCTCGGCCAATTCTACTACCGTTGCACATTATCTCACTCGACAACACACCATGATCTACTAAATAATAAAACAGTAGTGGCCGAAGTAAGGTTAATTCAATAAACTGGCTAACGTCCGGGTAACACCCGCCACATAGACTACTGTCACACGCATAGAAGCATTCATAATGCACCCTCCATTCTTAAATCACAAGCCTTCACGCGGTCGGATTAGGACGTCACNACAACACACCATGATCTACTATATAATCAAACAGTAGTGGCCGAAGTAAAGTTAATTCAATAAGCTGGCTAACGTCTGGGTAACACCCGCCACATAGACGACTGTCATGCATAGAAGCATTTGTAATGCACCCTCCATTCTTAAATCACAAGCCTTCACGCGGTCGGATTAGGACGTCACAACTCACACGCACAGCAACACTCCACTCGCTGCGAACCACACAATACTGCATATACCAGACAACTAACCTACGGTAATGTCTACACATCCACAGCAGACAGGTGACCGCAGATTCACATTGTTTACTTTACAACATTTTACAGGGCTATNATAATGTCTACACATCCACAGCAGACAGGTGACCGCAGATTCACATTGTTTACTTTACAACATTTTACAGGGCTATACAACAGGGCGTCCGACGTAAATAAAGAGGCCGAACTCCTTGTATTATACATATTTTATTTTCAACGTTTCTTTATATTTTTACTGATTACAGAGAACATGTACTAGGGGCATAGCAATATTCGCAGTACATTCTACGAAATGTGATAGTGGGGAGGGCAATGAAGATGAGGGAAATTGTGGGGTGAGACACGCAAAAAAAGGTTCCTTAACTATGTTAAATGCAAAAAGACCTAACCTTACTCAACTTAACTTCGCTGTATACGAATACATGAGAGAGAGTGCGATACAAGTTAGTGTGTTACGAAAAGCATAATAAGTAAGCTCGCGTCGGGTCATCAATCCCCTGTGATTCACCTATTGTGAAGTTAGGTTTAATTTGGTTAGGTCTGCAGCATTTCACACGACTGGCGGCAAAAGTACGTAAGCCCTTCAATTACCACATCCAAGTGCAATATTACACATTACAATTCACTACACAATGTACACTTTCTCCCTGCTAAAACTCCAACTGTATTATGTTACTTACCCATGGANCACATTACAATTCACTACACAATGTACACTTTCTCCCTGCTAAAACTCCAACTGTATTATGTTACTTACCCATGGATAATCATAGCTCCTTGGTTATTATTTGCAGCACTCGTAAATCACAAACATCTGCACAGTCAAATTGGCGCACATTCCCAGCATACAACCGTGACATAAAAACCCAAATTGATGCACATTTTTTTCCTTCCTCTGTGCATCAATGGTCAACGAATGTATTGGAATGTATCATGGCGATACACGTCAACTAATTATAAACACCACATGTGAACATCTTTTTGTATGATGTACTGTGTGTATATTTTTTCTACTACTAATATGGAGTACAATCCTCTCATGAATATAGACAAGGTAAGCCTGGAGAAATTCAACAGAATTGAATGATGTTCTGGCACTGCCTGAATACCGTGGTTTATACCTGCATAACCTTAGCGCGCCAGCAAACAACATACCTTGTCACTAATGTTTTGTAAAGTAAGTTTTGTGTCCAGAGGTGTTCTCGCATATTTGACATAAATTTCACATGTTGTACCGCATAAACATCTGAATCATAATAGCCTTTGTCACCATCACATTTCATGGTATATACTGCAAATTACGTGAAGTCCCAATAACATTTGTATTGTTTTCCAGATTTTCGGAAAGTCCCTATTCTTGTATTTCCCGAGTGAACACTTTTTTTTGTGAACTTTTTTTTCCCGAGTGAACAATTTGTATTTACGTAGCAATGCTTGTGTTAGTTAATGATTTTTTTTNTTTTGTGAACTTTTTTTTCCCGAGTGAACAATTTGTATTTACGTAGCAATGCTTGTGTTAGTTAATGATTTTTTTTTCAGGTGCAAGAAATGGGTCATAGCAAGTAGACGAGCAGACCTGATTAATAAAAGCGCAGAATACTTTNATTTTTTTTCAGGTGCAAGAAATGGGTCATAGCAAGTAGACGAGCAGACCTGATTAATAAAAGCGCAGAATACTTTCTTATGAACTGTAAGATATGCAGTGACCATTTCGAAGAGGTGATGTTTTTAAATGACATGAAAACAGACTACACAAACGTGCAGTTCCGACTATATTGGACGTGCGTAATCCTCCTCCACTAGCGCAGTGAAGCAGGAAACCACGTAAGAAGCGGATCCTACAGGACTGCCAGACTTTAGGTATTGTAAGGTAGTATTTTATGAGGATGTAATTGTAAACAAGTCTAGACTTACGGGGGCAGCAGTTGGCCAGTGCTGGAGCACTGTGATCTGGGCTCTATTCCTTGACCTTCACGGGCGTGGGTAAGTTAAGCCTGACACTGTGCCCGAAATTTAAGCAAGTTAAACTGAAAAGTTATTGTCTTGAAAATAAAAATTTATTAAAGCGTTATTAAAAACTTTAACTTATAAATTAAAACTACTTAAAATTTGTGGATAAAAAGAGCAAGTTAAGTAAATTTTGGAAACCTCTTTTTGTTGTAAGCAACTTAGTTTATTTTAGCGATAAGAAACAGAGTTATTTCAGTAACATATATAAATATCAACATTGTTAAATACTTTACCAAAGAAAGTAACAGTTTAATTCACATGAATATGTACGTAATGTAACTGCTTTCTGTCGGAAACAATTTGTGCTATTATTTGGTATAAAATGAATGCATCTTTGAAAAATACCTATACAAAATCTACAATATTCGGGAACTTTTTTAAAATGATCACTGGTCAAAGTTCTAAATTAAATTTCACCCATAATCCTACGTAAATACTCTAGGTTCTATTGTGCATTACTTATGGAAGAATAGTGGTATAATTGTGCAATACTAGTGATGGGTTAAAAGATATGGGGCAGACATGAGGATGGGGTAGTGTATTGGTCACCGCAGGCCTTTGCAAATGTAAAATACAATTAACTTGCCGGACATCTAGAATGTTCCAAGGCCTTGAGTTCTCTCATGTCCATTACGCAAGTTTCTTAACAGAACTTATTAAAAGTAAAACAGTTTTTGTGAAATATTCAGTTCTTTAGCAAGTAGAAACATTAAGAAAGTTGTCGTCATTGCTCACAAATGAGTATTTTTTTGTTCAAGGCAATTTCCACACTTTATAGGCTACTGGTATATAATTAAAAATTGAATATTGCTGTGTGTATACCCTCACAATTATTTACTGAAGCCGTGGTGGGCAAACTACCAGTTTTATTGGTATCATTGTCAAGGTACACTTGTGTATGTTGTGTGAAATAAAATGTAGACTTTAACGCCACAACCGTACAGCATATACTTTTTGATGAGTGGCCTTCTTACTATGACAACTGTTGGTTTTATTTTGAGAAGTCTCACTGTTCTTATTTCTGAAAAATATTTAATATATTTAGGCACAATTTTTTTTAGATAAAATTGTAAGTCAGTATTTTGTCTNTTCTTATTTCTGAAAAATATTTAATATATTTAGGCACAATTTTTTTTAGATAAAATTGTAAGTCAGTATTTTGTCTTAACAGCCTGAATTGAGATCCTGGAATGTTACTGTGGGCACAGGAAAAACGGCAGAATAAGTAAAAATTACTATGTTTAATCCTTAATTTATGGTAAATATAATTTTGAAAAACAGCAACAAGGCATTGTTTTTTAAACCCATGGGTGACTGCTGAAATTTTCAAGAAAATTTTTTGGGCTGTNGAAAAACAGCAACAAGGCATTGTTTTTTAAACCCATGGGTGACTGCTGAAATTTTCAAGAAAATTTTTTGGGCTGTTTTTTCTATTTTAAAGCCTCGGCAGCTGTGATTTCCGGATCACCTAGGGCAGATATGGGCACACTTTTTAAAGGGAGGGCCAGATAAAATAAAAAATTATCTAGGCGGGCCGAAAAAAAAATTGAACAAAACAAATTTTTATAAGTGATAAACTTTATTTTTGATTTTTACATCACACACAACTTATATTATATGCTACAATTGTAAAAAACTTCGAAAAAAAGTTACAAAAATTGATTATTCTTTAGAAGAGTTTGAAGGCGAATGTGACAGATGAAACTGTGACTGAGCTTCTAAAAGTTGTTCATAATCTGGTAGAGACTGAGATGAGCTGATTCGCAGTAGTGAAGCTAAATGGTGGTCAGCCAATCGGTTTCTAACGCTGTTTTTGCAAAGCTTCATAGTAGAAAACACCTGTTCACAGATGTAGGAAGATGCAAACATCTCAATTATCTTCTGAGCGTGAGATTTCGGGTTTGGGAAACTTGATTTTGACAGGGCCTTGTAGAACTCAATTTTAGAAACGTTGAGAAATAGTTGCTTCAATTCAGTGTTACATTGCAACTCAATCAGTTCGAGCTGCAATTCTGGTTTGACTGATTCACAATCCACATTAAATGGCATGCTAAAAATGTCCAGGTCCTGTTCGATAACTTTGAAGTCTTGGAATCTTCATTCAAATTCTTCATGAAGACATTTCAGGCTTTTCTGATAGCTCCTAAGTATGTCTTCCCTAACTGCAATAATTTTTAGTCTTGGAAAATGAGTAAAGTCTTTCTTGACTATTTGTTTGGAAAATAGATTCAATTGCATTTTGAAACCCTTGATATGACTTCAAATATCATGGATTAATTGATTTCTTCCCTGGTGTTTAAGGTTCAATTTATTGATGTGACTGAGAAGATGTGTAAAAAATGCAAAGTCCGAAAGCCATGCAATATCTTTCAAATGTTCACACTCATCCATTTCTTTTTCTTCCATGAAAGAGACTATTTCGTCTTTTAGATCCCAAACTCATTCGAAAATCCTTCCTGCACTGAGCCACCTTACTTTAGTGTAGTAAAGTACATCAGAATATTCAGACTGCAATGAGTCTAGAAACTCTCGAAATTGTCTATGAATGAGTGCTCGTGAACGAATGCTATTAACAAGCTTAATAACAACATCAAGCACGTGTTTCATGTCTAGAGCAGATTTACACATAGCTTCTTGATGTATGACACAATGAAGAAACACAACTTTGTTCCCAGGAAATGATTCCTTAAACAGGCCTACAAAACCAGATTTCATTGCTGTCATATTCAGTGCTCCATCAGTAGTAATGTTACAAATATTGGTCAAAGGTACTTTCAAAGACGTGATGGTTTCTTAAAATTCTTGAAAAATGTCAGATCCTTTTGTCGTTCCCTTTAATGAACGCATGCAAACTAATTATTCAGTAACACAAAAGTTGTCATCAATACCTTGTATAAATATCAGTAACTGAGCTGTCAGTTATGTCCGTACTTTCATCCAAAGCAAAAGAACAGAATTTAAACTTGCTTATCTTTGACTCTAGTTGTGAGACAAACTGCTTATCAATTACTTCAATTCTAGAAGTAATTTTTCTTCGAGACAAACTTACTGTCTCAAAATCCTTTGTTTTGTCGGGACACAAAATGTCACATACTTGGAGCATACAAGTTTTTACAAATTCGCCATCAGAAAATGCTTTGTTACTTTTTGCAATATTGTATGCTACAACGTAACTGGCATGTGTAACTAGCTTTTAAGAACAGCTTTGTTTTTTAAAAATATTTTGCTGACCTGACAGTTTTTTACGTAGAGCTCCTGCTTTTTGCTTCCGTTCTTCTTCGGTCATAGTTTCATAAGTGGCGTTGTTATGTTTTGTCATGAAGTGTCGTGAGAGGTTGAATTTCTTGAATACGGCTACAGCTTCATTGCAAATGAGGTGCATAGGTTTATCCTTAATAGGTCTGAAAAAGTATTTCCAAGTCCACTCATCTTTAAAAACACGACATTCTGAATCAACTTTACGTTTTTTACTTACCATTGTAACGATCAAAAATGTCAACAAACACTACCAACAAAGCGAAACTATAGAAACACAAGCCAGACACACAGCCGCAGAGGTGACTTGACACTGACTACGTGACTGTCCGAACTACACTGACCTCAAGGTTCTCAAGAACAGACAAAACGTAGATGGTAGCGCCCGATTCGTTCCGAACTTAGCAGAGCAACACACGTATTGTACTCCACATCGCCATGCTACCGATCTACAGACATCTGCTACGGCACTACGCAAACTTAGTTAATATTAGATGCGATAGTACCGTACTTAAAACGCAATGAGAAGGAAACCGTTATTCTATTCTAGCTACGCAGAAAATACATTTTGTCCTATGTGTAATTGTAGGGGTTATTCAAAACCATTTCGCGGGCCGGATAGACTAGCCTGAAGGGCCGCACTTGGCCCGCGGGCCGTACTTTGGCCATGACTGACCTAGGGGGTCCGTTAAGGTGCAGTGTTGCTTGTAAGGACATTTTGCCTTAAATATCACTATTGGTATGGCAACAATTTGGGCAAAATATTATGCTATGTGTAGTGTATGGTAGTAATGATCTCCTAAAGAAAATAATTGTATTAATTTATGCTTGTAGGAAAACATCAGTCTGAGTTGGTTGGCTTGAATGAGGATGCTTCCATTGAAAATGCGTGTGCTCCGTGGTCAGGAGAGGAGTCGCAAGCAGCGGAGAGCCTTGTTACTCTCGCTCCTGCAACAGGTCTCCCATCAAGTGTCATTATTATCATGTAAACAATTACTAGGCATATGTTGTTATGCCTGAATGCTCTCTCAGTGTACTTATGCTGGAATTGTAACTATGAGTTAAGGCTGTGTGCTGGTAGACCGTTTTCAGAAAATACTGAAGCCATGTTGGAGACATTTATTTTAGAGAAGTAAATAGCGTTGGGTGATTATGAATACGGGGGTCTTCCAGTAAAAATTACATTTAAAAATTAGCAAATGGGTGTTTTCAGCATAACTACACTTGCATGGTAATACCTAGTACCTATTTGAATTCACCTGAAGGGAAAGATTATGAAAAACAAAACAATTGTGGGGTAAAATCGTAAGAAAATTAAGTAAAATCATTCACAATGGATTTTGTAACACTTTTGACATTATAAAAATGGAATGCAGTTTGAATCCTCAACTTGAGAGCCGATGAGAGTGAAGTGAGGTGAGTATGGAGCAGCGCCGGAATGCAAGGGCGGGGGAAATGGGAGATCCCCGAGAAAACCTGCCTACCAGTGACATCGTCCAGCACGATTCCCAGTTGCAAAAATCCGGGAGTTTCTCGGCCGGGGATTGAACCCGGTTTGCCATGTTGGGAGGCAAGCAGTCTAACCGCTCAGCCACCCTAGACCCTCTCGCATTAGAATTAGTTGATAGCCCTGGTAAGTATGTGAAAACATTTCATTAACAAATGCACAATGGATACATGAAAAGTGAGTGCCCGACAGGCTTTAGCAATGTTTTCTTTCCATGTCTTCCTCTTTGTACACCTCAGATTATGTTTTTCTTCTACACCTGTATGGTTAATGAACAACAGGTCACATGATCAGCATAAGTGGACCAATGGGCTCATTAGTTCCGAAACTTGCATCGTCTTAGCAGTAGGAGATAGTAGGACATACTCTCTTTCTTCATTTCGTGCAAGATGTGCCTTGTACGCAATCTTGTACAAGAAAGTCTCGTGCAAAAGTGGCATGTTTTGCAAGTTTAACATACATTTTGCATTGTGTGAAACCTGCTTAAGGATTCAGGTATTAATGTTGGTTTTTTTTAGTACAAATTATATTGACATATACCTAAAACTCATTCTATTCTAATTATTAAGCATTATTTAAAGCTTGAGTTGAAAATTGTTTCATTTTATTTTAGCCAGTGGCAGAAGCTCACACTCTGTGATGTGTTATTGGAACACTTAGGATTCAGTGAAGAAAATGTTACTCTCATTTCACCTGTAAACATAATTTAAAATAATATCTTTGCAGTAGTTAAATGAATTGTCACAGTCACTATTTCGGAGCAAAAAGAGGGAATCTGTGAAAACACATTTTACCTCGCAAGGTTGAACTGTGTAAAATGTCTTCTTAGTGGGTGCCTATATTTCACATACAAAAGATATCATCAACACATAATATTCCCATGTTTCTAGGTTCTGCCTTGTTTTTATGGCATTTGAATGTGTTGTATTTTGAAGCGAAAAGCATTACAATATTTCTTTTTGTATAGAGATATTAATAAATTAGAGAAATAGAAACATATATTTCTTGCACCCTCAAAGGTTGATTTGCAAAAAAATCCATTTTTAGCTGCTGTGTAGACACTAAGAGGAAGGGTTTCTCCCCCTCTCCCATGAAGTATATGCTTCTCGGTCCAGCAGTTTGGGCTATGCATTGTTGAACTAGTGGGCCAATTCCTTGTGTATATAGAAATGATAATGGCAATACACGGTTCAGTTACATGACTGATAATACTTGTAGTTTGACTGTGTGTACTTTTATAAGTGAATAGGAAATCCATGGAAAATATTATTGGATATGGTTGAACTTTTTTCTACCATATCTAAACCCTTTGCCAGTTCAAGAAGTGATTTCAAATGAACATGTATTTTTATATGATGAAAGCTGTTGTGCTTATACAATTACATATTTTTTTGACAGTCCAGAAATGTAACTATTTCTAAGCAATACAAAATATGAAAACAGTAAGTGTACAAAATGTATCACACAACTACAAATTCAGGTGACCAAGGGGCATGGTTGGCATAGCCAGGGTGCTTGCGTTTCACCAGTTACCAGGGTTCATTTCTTGGCTGGGTCACTTACGTATTTTCGCATTTATATTGCAGGTGATGCTTCTGGCCAGTGGGTTTAGTAGGGATCTCTCGGTTCCCCTGTTCTTGCTTTGTGCTGCGACTCATATCCTCATCTTGCTGATGACCAAAAGTGGTTATTTTTCTTGTTTTAGAGTTGAAAGCTCCTCGCCAAGAATCTACTCACTTTTCTGAGCTAGGCAGTGTGTCAGCAGTGAAACCTGTGGTGCTCTCAAAACCTGGTTTTTCACCAGCAAAACAGAAGTTGCGAGAAAGTGGAGATCTCGTTCTGCTCGTTTGAAGGAAAAACTACAACTAGCTTCTTTTTCCAAGGAACCATCATATAGGTGTGACAAAAATTTGTCACTTACTGCAAGCTGCAAACTGCACTTTCTGTTCATTTTAGCAGTCCAAAAACATACCAGTTACTCTGTAAATACCTGCCATTGCCTTCTGTTAGGCTTTTACAGAGAAAGGTAGCTGAAGTCCCNAGGCTTTTACAGAGAAAGGTAGCTGAAGTCCCAAACCAAGAAGAGTCTAGAGACTGGATCATGCTTGTGCTGGAAGTAAAGGCAAATTAAATGTCTCAGATGGTCAAAAACTGTATTGTGTGTTTTGATGAAATTGCACTGAAGAAACATCTACATTATGATGCTGCTCGAGACCGAGTGGTTGGATTCTCACAGACCACCCCAGATGGAACTCCAACAGTTGCAACAACTGCATTAGTTTTCATGGCCAAAGGGCTGTTTCGAAATTGGAAACAGCCCTTGACATATAATTTTGTTGGAGGCTCGTATCCTGCTCAAAAAGTCAGAGAAAATATTTGTGAATTGATCACACAGCTATTTTGTTGTTCAAGCAGTGATTTCTGATGCAGTCAAACTTCTTTCAAATGGTTAGATCCCTTGGGATGACTCCAGAAAAGTCGTATTTTGAATTGCATGGCCAAAAAATCCACTTCTTGTTTGACTTTTCCCATCTCATGAAGTCATTTATAAATAATCTTTTGGTCAACGTCTTTGTCTTTGGTAATAAAGTGGCAGCTTGGAAATACATTGAGGAGATGTACCTTATGGACAAGAAGCGCACTCACCGATTAGCACCCAAGCTACCCGACAGCCACAACTACTTATGGGCTTTCTAAGATGAAAGTTAAGTTGGCAACACAAGCTCTAAGCCATACATGTGATGCTGCAATAAATGTAACTGTAGCAGTGGGCGAGCTTCCAGATGCAGCCGCTGATACTGCTCAAGTTATTGAACAAGTTGACAAAATACTTGACTGTGTGAACAGCTCAAGTTTTGTGTCAGAAATGTGCAATATCACACAAATCTGAGTACAAGCAGTACATTTCAGAATTTCTGGAGTTTTTGGATGAACTAAAAGTGGAAAACAAGGCAGCTAAAGATGTTACCATAATAGTGGAATGTCTGTTTGGATGGAAACTTACCTTAAGATCCATTTTAAGTTTATGGGCTCACTTGAAAACGGACGAGAAGGTTCAGTTCTTATTTATAAGAAGACTCAACACTGATGTTTTGGAGAACTACTTTTGTTGTGTACACCAACAAAGTGGAAATATTGATAACCCCATACCTCACCAGTTTTGATTGACTTTCAAGAAGCTAATGATGCAAATTGAGCTTCACGAGTCATCTGCAAGCAATTGCATGTGGGACCAAGACATCTCATTGGTGAATGCCGAAGATCGGGCAAAGACAGTGGTGGAAGATTCTCCAAGCCAAAACGATGCTGTAGAAGTAGTTGTGGTGCAAGGCCAGTATTATCGACATCTGAGTATACCTGAGCAGTATATTTTGCAATATGTGATTACTAAGACACTTGGTCACCATTCTTGTGAAGTGTGTCAAGATTATGCTAAATCAAGTAACATGTTAGTAGACCCTTCACAAATGTCTTAAGCATATCCTATCAACAAGGGGGATTTTGGAGGATTGGCGATGCCACGTGAAGAGTTTATCAGTTTTCAGTGTAGACTTGACATAATATTTGAAGAGCAGTTTGTGAAGCACGTAGTTGGTCAAGGTGTATGACAGCTCAGTCTCTCATAGTTCATAAATGATGACTTTGTACATTCATGTCCCCATTTCCCAAAACTGTTTCTGAGAATGAGA
Source organism: Clitarchus hookeri (assembly GCA_002778355.1). Classification (NCBI taxonomy): domain Eukaryota; kingdom Metazoa; phylum Arthropoda; class Insecta; order Phasmatodea; family Phasmatidae; genus Clitarchus; species Clitarchus hookeri. The sequence goes on along the minus strand of NQII01002458.1, from coordinate 324,663 downwards.
ATCTATCATTCAGTCCAGCGCCACAATGACGAGATACTTTGAGCAGCTGTGCAAAAGAGACGTAAAAACAAGAAAACTGAAGATCTTGCATAAGTAGATGTGAAATGTTTGTATTTTTTTTTAATGCAGTTTCCACTTTCAGCTAATTGTTTTCCCTTTGACAGTTGCAAATACAGTTGAACTGCTTCGTATTAAGGATATTAACTATAACAATAATTTTTCACTGCATCTTCATAATTCACTTGAATTTATAAGATTTGTATATTACTGTTATGCCAGGTGTTAAGCTAATTAATACAGTCGAACCTCTAGGTATTGAATTCGGATGGATTGAAATCGTGCATCCATGGAACATATTCTGTGGTCCCATTTTTTATTTATCTGCATTTCAAGACCACATTCATTGAAATATTTTGTCAGTCCCCTGAGAAATGATGGATAGATAATCGTCTGTGTAGGACATAAACCAGTTTCACTTGTCACTAATTTCAGGAATACCCTTTTCTAGTTTGTTGCCAACTTTACCAGGAGAAAGGCAACTAATGTTCTTTTCAACTTGTAATGCAGTGACATTTTAAAACATTGATTTCTGATGTACCTACTAAATTGTGAGTAAACAGCCTATTAACTATTGTGTGCATGAATGCAGTGTAACACGACTTGTGGTAATTGTGTATATTGTATAGCATTTGTAAAGGTAGAGTAAATGGTGAGTCAGTTGTGTTACCGTCAGTTGGGTGACTTTGGCTCATTTTGTCTTAACAACTGCATAAACAGACCAACAGCTATAAGCTATTAATGTTCCAGTATTTTATTGAATAGAAGAGATTCCAATGAACAATTTAACATGCTATTTCAAAACTATTAACATTCCCAACTTTGAAAATTATTTTCAAAAAAAGTGGGACAATCTCACCTTGACATGGGGTGACTTGTCTCGAGGTATGATATAGCTTGAATAGTCGTTTAGAAAGATCAGCGAGACAATGTAACCTATTGTTACTTTGCAAAAATCAATCTATTAGATAAATACATAGCTTTGAAGCACATGAACATTGGCTAACATAAACAATCGACCTAGTGGAATCCATTGTCGCTAGCCAGTTTGTTTATACTACACAGGAAATAGAACAGCGCCTCTTGAATGTTTTTCCAAGGGGTCCTCGGACAAACTCACCCCATGGTAGACAAAGCCTCCAGTTGACGGTACCTTAAAACATTGCATTATGCAAAAACACATTAGGTGTGGCTGGTGTTATGTGCACTTGTTGACATTGCATGGTCTTGTAAATTAACGGTATCAATCCGCGGGGCCATGGTGGTGTAGTGGCTAGACTGCTCACCTCCCACCAAGGCGAACATAGTTCGATTCCTGGCGGGGTTGCTCCAGGAATACCTCTGGTTTTGGCTCTCTAGACCTTGATGTTAAGAACCGGCTAAATCTCTTCCTTCACTCACTCAGATATTATTCATCACAGGTGCAAGGTTGAAAAATGTGATGTAAAATGAGCATACAAACGTTTTAATTTTGCCCTGACACTGGTAGTTTTGTTGACGTGTAATTATCAGAGCTAAGTTGCGACAGTGCGTTTCCTATCATATGTATTGCTTTCATTGTATGTTCCAAACAAATTTTTTCACCCGAATTGTATGGAATAAATTATATCCTCAATATATGGATATTATTGCACCCAAGTGACAGTGTACTGCAGTTAAGCAGCAATATGTATAGTAATATAATAGTTAATATTGTATGAAAAACTTGAGACGTAAGTTCATTACATTTGGTTTGAAGGTACGTTATCATTGAAAGTGTTTCAGCATCTCTTGAGCTTGTTTTAAATGTGTTAAAGTAAGTGCATTAAGGCAGATCCTACCTGTATCACTATTATATTTGAATATAGGTTATTGTTGGTTTTGAGCTAATTTTTTACCTACTCTATATGATGTGTCCTTTTCAAGATATATATTGGAGCTGCTGTGTTTGTAGTTAGCTTGTATCGAGTGTGCGTTGATGTTGGCTATGTACAGTGTCTGGTGTTCTATATTTTGTACGAGGTTTATCAGGTGTGTAAATTCTTTGTAAATGTAAATACATTCTTTACATAAGTTGGGTTGATCTTTATGATCGGTGATACATTTGCATGCCTCTCATTTTATAAGAACTGTTCAAGATTATTATTGTCAACTACAATAATGACCATTTATTAAGTCTCACTATGCGACATACTATTTAATTGGCACATGACAGAGAATTGAGCTACATGTGTTAAAAATGTGTATGCTGAATGTAGTAATACAATTTAAAATGAGGCTGTGTGATCGCAACTGTTTATTTCATGAGCAATATTTATGTAATATGAAATTTAGTCTTGGGCTTGCCTTGAATACAGTTTTTCATGTGCCAAGTGTGGTAAATTTATGTTTGTTTACATAATGTTGTTGGCATTTATAAGGTAAATATTTTGGTTAACTTCTATGTTTAAAACTGTAAGATAGGCATTTTTAGTATGATGTAAATTAATTTATCACACATCAGGCAGTTAATTTTCTTTCCTCTTCACAGATAATTATTGGTATACGATTCACAATTTTTCACCAACAAAAGTTTGCCAAATACAGCAAACCCCTGTCAATACATTCCCGAAGGAACTAAAAACAACCATTGGGAAACTTCTTAAAAAAGTAGGTGTCCTTTTAACAATGTCCATCGACAGTGATTGACATCAGTGCTGCTATATTTAGTTCTAAGCTGTGTGTTTGGGAGCATATTTGTAATACAAGTCGATGGGATTTTGAACCTTCGATGAAAATATTACACTGTTATTTAACTCGCTCTGTTCAAATGTGATTCCTCGAGACGGTTTTAATTTATTTCAGCTCAGCAAATGCTATCCAGCGGCAGCTAGTTTTGCGTTACGAAAATGGTTCCGAAGTGCCTTCGGTGTACAGAGATGTTGATCGGCACCAAATGGCCAGTAAAGTCAACTGCGTGGTCTGTCCTGAAAGGTCCCTGGAAGAGCACCGTTGGTTGTTCCACATGGCACAGTAGTGATGGTTCCAAGCCCAACAAGGCTCACCATCTTGCAAGGATAAAACTGGCATATCTTTGTCATGGATGGTTTTGTTGCATAGACCATTGGTCAACTATTAGACTAACCATGAGCACTGAACTACTATAGAAGCTCCATGTGANTGGTTTTGTTGCATAGACCATTGGTCAACTATTAGACTAACCATGAGCACTGAACTACTATAGAAGCTCCATGTGATGCTCTTGTTAGGGGAATGCACATAGAGTGGCCTTGACCTGTGAATGCTGTGATATAGTGAAGTTAGTGCGAAACACTGCGCATTAGCAGTTCTGCACATATACAGGCAATTGAGAGTAACTTACTGTATTTTTTATTATTTAACTCTGTTTCAGTTCCATTGACAGTAATAGTCGACATAAACCACGTTTTTATATATCAGATACGTTGCAGTATGGCAGTATTATAAATAATGGTTTCAGCATAAACCATTGTGGAGTTTCAGAACTTGTGCTTTCAATGTATGATTGTCCCAGAGTTACATATTTTGGAATGCCATCAGTATAAAATCCAAATATTTCAATTAAAGTTGTCAGCAATTCAGAATAACGTAGTTTTAGTAATGCTACCAAAGACCAAACANTCCATCAGTTTTCGTAGTTTTAGTAATGCTACCAAAGACCAAACAATAAATAAACTCTGGGCCTTCTACTGTCAGGCAATAAGATGACAGTGCAACCTTCCCTTCCCAACTTTTAGATAACAGTACATNACAGTGCAACCTTCCCTTCCCAACTTTTAGATAACAGTACATGGTCTACATTACAATCTACGTAACATAATAGGATTGTATCTCAAGTACATGTTGGATTCATACTATTTAGAACACTTGCATTTTACAGCTCTATTGTACAGATCTCATGACGCACAAAAATACTGATTTTACAACACTGCTGGGGGAATCTTTAACTCTCAACTTCTACATAGTTTTGTTATCAGAATATGTAACATGATTTGTGTTGTTTTAATTTATGTCCCTGTCCCCAGGAATGCATATTCAACGTAAATCAAGGAATTACAGTAGGTTTGGATAATGGCACATCTTTAGTTAAAAATCACTCCTTCAGACAGACTGATGTGTGGAAATCCATAACCATCTCATTTTAAGGTCCGTAGGATCAGAGGACCTTTAAGTCAATTTGTCTTTTATTATTGATGCTTCATATATTCTAATGTGTCGTTTTGTTTTTTATAATATTTTTACACAAAACCTTGGAGATGAGTGTAAGAGTAAGAAAAGGTTGTTAAGGTACCAAGTTGCGATGTTATCCAAGATATCTATTGTGATTATATGGTTGTACCAATTATCAATAAATAACTTAATGTGAAAAAATACAATTCCCTATAAGAAAATAACTGCGGATATACAACAGTATCTGATTTCATTGAAATCATGCATAGGAGGAGAAAAAAAAAGGTGGATGACAGGGAAAAAGAAGTCGATAGGGGAGTATCAACAAAACATCTGAAATCAGATATCTTATTATTTTTTGTTTCTGAATGAGTAAGTGTGATTAAAAACGGTTTTTTTTAGTCAGAGTAGTTTAAAAGTGGATTTGATGTTGCAGATCTCAAAGAACTTGTACGTGTTATGATACAATGGGGTTCGATTTCAAGAATTACATATGCACATTCTTGTTGTTGTACACAAGGAATGTGGTGATTTTGTTTAGTAAATAAAATTGTCACTTTATGACTAACAGATTTCAAATAGAACTTACACGAGTTAAGTGTCTGCTGGGTCACTGAAGTTGCAAACTGTATCAGATTCCAGATATAGTTACAAAAGTTCCTACAATGTGGAGAATAGTAGAAACTTAGCATTTGCAAGATGCACAGTAGCTGGGGAGTTCTTGCCTCCCACGGCAGCAATGTGTTACATTGTGGTGAGCTGCTCATGAGGATGCTACCATTTGTGTGTGTTTTTGGGATGCTTCTGTTCCCCCCCACTACAGTCCGTCTCACGAAAGAGTGCACCTTCTGATGCTAGTTCATTTTAAACCACTTCCATGACNGTTCCCCCCCACTACAGTCCGTCTCACGAAAGAGTGCACCTTCTGATGCTAGTTCATTTTAAACCACTTCCATGACGACGACACCGTATGTCTATGCTTCACAGGAGCACATGTGATGGCTACATTAGTGAAGAACATGCTCACATCAAGTTCTATTTCATTCCAACACTTTAANACACAGGAGCACATGTGATGGCTACATTAGTGAAGAACATGCTCAGATCAAGTTCTATTTCATTCCAACACTTTAAACATACCTACTTTATTAAATAGTCATAGTTTATTACCCTAATAACTGCTCCTTTGCAACCACTACAAGTTAGATGAATTAATAACTCTTCTGTGAACTGCCGTGTCAGGTCAGTCGACCAACATAATTGCAATTTCATGTGCATCTGAAATTTGCTGATGTGGGCTCTTGTAAATGCGTGGTAGGTGGTTTCATTCTCAATGTTGATGCACAATGACTGTCATTAAAGTGCACATGTTCTTGCCACAGTAATTTTTTCTTTGCACGTGCAGGAAGCAAGGGCAGGGGAAAAATGAGATCTTTAGAAAACTCGCTGACCACTGGAAACATTCTCCAAGTTTCCCACAATGTGAAAATCCAGGTGAACCCCGCCAGGGATCGAACCTGGATTGCAGTAGTGAGAGGGCAGTAGCCACCAAAGCTCCACTGTCAAGTCGTAAACACCCACCTGACACTCTACTTGGGTGGTTAGTTACCCTTGCAGACAACCCAGAGCCAGCTGAGTTCTTGAAAATTACAGTTATTCAGGCTGTGGCCTCCACACTTGTTAGAAGCACATTACACTTTATTGGGATAATACACAGTAGGCTGTGGTCGGCGGTGCTGGCAAAGAACATGTCGCCCCAGGGCAATCCTGGTTTGAGTCGCAGATCTCCATTTGTGGAAACTATGTCAGATGATGCTGCTGACAGGCTGGTTTCCTTGCTTCCTCCACCCTTCAGTTCCAGCTCTGCTCTATCCTCACCTCATATCACGCCACCTATTCTTTAGGCTGGCCAGGAACAACCCAGCCGGCTCGCTTAGTACAATCCTCCTCTCCTCGCGTCAGTACACCCTGCCTTAGGTGGAATTGGTTAAATAAAATAGTAAAAACTATACTATTCATGATTCGCTTGAGTTGAGATTGTAATTTATGGGTTATATATATGTATACTGTACAACAGTCTATGAATCAGTAGCTTTTGTAATATAATTCTGTGAAAGATTACTTATCATGAAAAACATTAAAACATGATGGCTGAATTAATGTAGCAGTTATATTATGCATGAAGACGAAACTTCTGACTGATGTGGAGCAGTGAGAGTGAGGTTCGCCGGGTCTAACTCGTCCCTCCTGTTTGTAGATATGGGCAAGCTTCAGAAAACTTGAAATTAGAGATACTCTAGGGTTTGAATTTAATGATGCATGCTGAAAACTTGAATTTCAACTGATTTTTAGATATAGTCAAGTATGTAGTCTAGTTTGTTAATAATTATAGTCATTATTGTTGAAAACGGCAGATGCATGAATTATTCAAATTGCTTCATAAACTGTGTAAACAATGTTTACCAAGCACTGATTGGTCCAAAATGTATTTTGGACTTAAGGTGGCGATGAAAACTTATAAGTTGGATTACTTTTCTTGTGCAACATAAACTAGACCTTTTGATCATGACTGTCAAGAAAATGTTTACAGCATCTGATAACATTTTAGGCAAATCATTCGTGCAACTACTTCATATCGGCACCTTACATGCTTTTCCATACCAAAACTTCGTAAACGCCAGTGTTATTAAAATGTAATTTTGTGTGGACTTGTGGTCCAAAAAGTAGTTTTAATGCATATCAAAACCACACAAATGAACCATTGGTAAGAAGTCACTTCTTATTAGTGCCAGTTACCAACACAGGAGAGAAAAAANTCAAAACCACACAAATGAACCATTGGTAAGAAGTCACTTCTTATTAGTGCCAGTTACCAACACAGGAGAGAAAAAAATCATTCCGATATGAAATTTTTTGGAAGTTGTCTCCTGAAAAATTTCACATTTTGACATACGAGGGTTTGGTATGCGTGTATCGAATGTGTGACATCAATACTAACTGCACTGTGACAAAAAATTATTTGCTAGGATAATCATTATAAAAATTAGTAGTTTTAACTTTTCACAAACACCAAAGTGCATATTGTTTGTAATACTATATTTGTAGTTATTTGACATGTCCTGTACATGCAAATTTATAATTTTACTGTTTGAATAAACATATATGTTATAACATTAATACATGTAATTGACGCAAGAGAGAAGTTGTACTGCACTAAAGAGCCAAAAATATTACAGGAATAAAAATTTATAATTTTAGCTAGTTAAAAATCGAAAGCAGTAGATACTGGTAATGACATATTTTTTTCTGGCGATGCCAGCTGTTGTTAATTGACAGTACTTCAGCTGTATGGAGTTGGTAAAAAAATGTTAGCACCTCTATCTTGCGTGTTAAATACAACTGCCCCTCCTAAGATTATTTCTTAAACCTGCCCCTGAGTAATTGTGAATATGAAACAAATTCACATCATGATTTGGCTGCAGCTTGATTGATACTGAAACCTGCACAGTACAGTAATTTACGCATTCCTGCTGTGGTTGGACGGTTTTAATCATCATTCTTGCTGTGCTCGAGGACTATTCTTATACAACCAGACATAGGGAGTACCCAAAGGGGACCTGAATGGGCTGGAGCTTTTCCCAAAAATTAAACCAACCATTATCAATATTGTAAATTTAAATGTTCCATAAACAACTGTTCTAGAATACCTACACAAAATAATTACTACATTTCTGCGGTTGCTAGTTATAAAATAATAGTGTCAATGGTATACTTTTGAGAGAATAATAATAATAACAAACACCTGCAATTAGGCTACTGCCCAGTGGCGAGCTCTCTCACCTCTCCCCTATCCAACCAAATTCCTTTTTTTTCCATCTGAGATCTCCCTGCAATACAATCCCTAGATACTTACATTCTGCTGCTTCTTCTATCTCTTGCTCCTCCCATCGGTACATGTCAATGTCTGCCTGCAAGGTTTCACCCCCCACCAGCACTGCATACAATACACAATCATGTACAAAAAATCTTATTTTTCCCCCAATCTCCAAACCCATGTAATTTACCATCATGGTAAACAACAGAGGACCCAGCACGCTTCCCTCCGATATTGCCTCCCCCACTTTCACCCTCTGTCTTCGCCCCCTGAGGAAGACCCCAATCCATTCCACTAACCACTTGTCTGGTATCGGCTCATCCACTTTCTTCATCAAAGTCCCACAGGGCACATTATCAAATGTCTTCTCAAAGTCTATGAAGCAGGCATCAACCTGCTTCCACTCGTCAACTGCCTGCACAAGATCCTCTAACAGCCCAGCCAGCTGCATCTCACATGAGTNGCATCAACCTGCTTCCACTCGTCAACTGCCTGCACAAGATCCTCTAACAGCCCAGCCAGCTGCATCTCACATGAGTGTCCTTTTCTGAAGCCATGATGTGACTCCTCCAACCAATTCCTCTTGCTCGTAACATTCACCTCATACTGAACCACCAGCCTCTCCATTACCTTTCCTGTACTCGATGTGAGACTCACCGGTCTGTAGCTGCCAGACCTCCCCCTGCTTGTGTATCGGGACCACCAACACATCCTTCCAACCTTGCGGCAACTTACCCTCTCCTAAGGACTTCCTAAACGACACTTTCAAATATTTCACTAACTCTCTCCCACCAAACTTAAGCACTGCGTTCCCTATCTCGTCTGGTCCCACTGCCTTACTGCTCTTCAACCCCTGATTAACATTGCTATCTCCCACTCCCTTATCTTAAACTTACTAAACCACCCCCAATCCCTATTAGCCTCCCTATTCCAATCCTCCTTTGCCTCAAACACTGACAAGTACTGGCCTTGCAGCATCTCCTACTTTTCTTGGTTATTTGACGCAGTCTTGCCATCCCTACCTTTCAGCAGAGGGATCCCTTCCTCTAAATCTGTTAGAAGATTATTGAAAGACTTTTTGTTGTCATGTTCTTTTTATTCTGTCAAAGAATACATGGAGGTGTGAAGGTAGTAATATTTGTGAGTCTATACAACGTGTATTTATTTATTCTGTATTGTGTTACTGTTGAAGTTTGTCTTTTATAGAGGCGATGGACAAAATAATATGAACACCTGACATATACACAATATTTATTTATTAATAAGGTGTTGGGCCACCATTTACTTTTAGAACTACTGCAATTCTTCGTGGAATAGATTCGTAGAGTGTCTGAATAGTTTCCAACGGAATGTTGTCCCATTCTTGTACCAAAACATCCACCAATTGCTTCAATGATGTTGGAGATGGAAATCTGCTCCTCACTCTCTGCTCTAAAACTCCCCATAACGGTTCAATTATGTTGAGGATAACGGAACCTCCCCCATGCTTGACTGTAGGAAGCAGGCAGTCCGGATCATAGGCTTCTTTTGGGGTTCTCCATACATAAACCCGGCCGTTTGTAGGAAACAATGTAAACGATGATTCATCGGATCGTACCACATTCTTCCAATCATCAAATGTCCTGGTTTTATGATCGTGGCACCACTTCTATCGCAGCTTAGCGTTGGCTTCCGTTACAAAGGATTTCGCAATTGCAGCCCTTCCATGAATGTTAGCTTTGTGGAGCTCCCGCCTTACTGTTTTTGTCGAAACAGTATTACTCAAGTGAGTGTTGAGTTCTGCTGTCACTTTTGCCGCGGTAGTTTTTTGTTGTCTGGCCACAATTCTTTTTAATGTTCGTCGGTCTCTGTCAGTTAACTTTGGGTTTCGCCCACTATTCCTCNATGGCAACTTACCCTCTCCTAAGGACTTTCTAAACTACGCCTCCAAATATTTCACTAACTCTCTCCCACCAAACTTAAGCACTGCGTTCCCTATCCCGTCTGGTCCCACTGCCTTACTGCTCTTCAACCCCTGATTAACATTGCTATCTCCCACTCCCTTATCTTAAACTTACTAAACCACCCCCAATCCCTATTAGCCTCCCTATTCCAATCCTCCTTTGCCTCAAACACTGACAAGTACTGGCCTTGCAGCATCTCCGATTTTTCTTGGTCATTTGACGCAGTCATGCCATCCCTACCTTTTAGCAGAGGGATCCCTTCCTCTCCTCCCCTTATCATCCTAACATACCTAAACAATTTCCCCCTTTCCTTTTCCTTCATCCACCATCTTCCCTAAAAATATATTCTTTGCTTGTTTGAGCATTCTTTTAAGCTCCCTTCCCATTTGTTTCCTCAATTCCTTAGCCCTTTTCATCCCTTCATTTTTTAAATCTTCTGTCCTAATATAATTGATCTCCCCATGACCGTAATCTTTTCTTTGGCACAAATTTCTCTAACATAACCTCTATTATTCTTCTAAATTCTTCCCATAATCCTACGTAGACCAATTTTCAAACCTATCCCTNATCTCTAACATAACCTCTATTATTCTTCTAAATTCTTCCCATAATCCTACGTAGACCAATTTTCAAACCTATCCCTCAGGAATATTTCTGCCCCCTTCTTGTCTCCTCTCCGATACTGCAGTTTGCTCTTCCCTCATCTGCCAAGCCCAATTTCCACAACAGGAATATCATGATCGCTTATGCCATCCAATACTATTGCTCCAACTACAGCATTCCCAGGTCTGACCAACACCCTCTTCATTCCACCTCGTAGGTGTTTCTACTGCCTGGACCAAGCCTCTGTTGACTAACTGCGCTGCCATTCTCTACATCATGCTGCCCATCCCTTCTGCACCCTCTAGCCATCTCACACCTGACATATTCAGNATCCCTTCTGCACCCTCTAGCCATCTCACACCTGACATATTCAGATCCCCTGCTACAACAACCCACTGCCTGTCCTTTAGTCTATCAACCCCCTCCATGATTGTCTCAGTTGCCTGCCCTGGTGGCCTGTACACTGCCACCAAAGTAATCCTCCAACTACTACCCCCACTTAATTTAATTCCCAACATCTCAATCATCTTTTTTGTGCACAGTTCCATGGTTTTCTCACATTACTGCCTGCATTGCGTACTACTATATTAGATTGCACCATTTCTAGTACTGGGCTGTATTTGTTTATATGGCCTCTGTGGCTCTAGCATAATGAACAAATTTATGACATAAGTTCACGAGCAATTATCATCCTGAAATGGGTGTGAACGTGAACATTTATTACTACACCTGGTTTCAAAATTATATGGGTTGTACCCAGGAGTAACTTTAAATTCCAAAACGACTTGTCCGCGTCATCTGCATTTAGGTTACGTTCCTACTCTCGCATTTTACTTTATCCATGGCAATTATAAATAGTGACGACATTGCCCGAACCACAAAACAGCCTCGCGGGCTCAATACTCAACGGTGTAATTTGAGCCTACTCAATCGGTAACGAGGCATTAAAAACTAAAACGCACACAAAATAGTTACGTTGGCTGTAAAAAATGCCATGCAAAATGCTTTAACCTACGTGAGAATACTTGACTGTAAACTGCAGAAGATGCGTAGATGGTCCGTTGCTTGAAGTCTTATCGTTTTAAAAATTTAATGACATGTAATTACGTAACAAAAATAAAAACCATGCCTTCTTCATGTATATATTCTGGACACAGATACGCGCGGTACATTAATTTTAATGAAGAACGCGCAATGCCCAAGTTGAACAAACAGCATGTGCACCAGCTTTATCACTCTCATATGTGTTCTTATACACGGAAGAAAATTGGTCAGTATCGCACGCAAATCACTTCACATACTCTAAATTGAATCATTTCAGTGGAATTGGAGCGAATTACTGTATTTATTCCCATAAAAGCTGTAGTATGTAACATAACACCTCTAATTATACATAGAAAATTGCCTTTGTTTACATTGTACCGCCCGAGAGCAAGTAAGCAACTAAAGCGCTGGTACGCGGAACACAAAACATCTACTATTATACGTGTCGCTATTCTGTATGTATTCTGTGGCTATGTTGCTGCGCTGTCAGCTTGCATTGCACTTCTTTTGTCAATTCTCGTGCAGCTGCAAGCCAAGTTATCCAACACCTGCGCCCATATTACAATATGTATCGAACCGCTAACGAAAACAAACCTTTTGCTCAAATGCAACCTAATGGAGTACACTATTAGTTTTATAATAACAATTATTAGTTATGAGGTACGAAATTCCACAATACAAATTGAAAATCCCTCCTGATACAAGCAGTTAAGTTGGCTAACCTAGGCGACTCCTCCCAGTTTTAGCGATGCAACGCTCCTATCGACCACACTGGAAGAGTTTTTTTTTGTCCCTTGGAAGGCTTAGCCGTTTTCAGTGTAGGAGATTGGACGCCATGTTGTGTAGAGGCACTCCGCTACCTTAAGCGTTAAAATTACTGCCAATATTATGTATATATATTTTGAGTTGACTGTGACGTTAGGTACCTAATTGATCTTTGTGTTGTTTTCGCTTAGTGTATGCTAATATTTATCATGGATGAGGCCTCTATGCTACAGTAATTTGTGATTACGTGATGGTAAGTTCCCAGTTTGTACAAGGAAGATGCCAATATGGCGTAAGACTGATATTATGAATTTCTTTGTGTTAAGTGAAATTGTCGTTTTATTGTATGCGACGTTTTTAAATGTGCTTGTCTGACTTGTAATTGTTATTTTAAAAAAATATTATNTGACTTGTAATTGTTATTTAAAAAAAATATTATTTTTGAAATACCTATTTTATACTTTAGCGGAAGTTTTGTGATATTCTTATGAATTTATTAATTTGCGGGAACATTTTTTTTNAAAAAAAATCAAAATTAAGGTTCGCTGTAAATTTAAATAACAAAATTCGAAGCAAGCTTTGTGGCTGCACATGCGTGTTTTATTTTGGTTAAATGTACGCCACATCGATTCATATGCGGTTATACATCGTCAATACGATGCCATAGAAGATTTTCCTGCATGTTTGATTTTATTTTGAACAGCCCGCTTGTACATTCGAGTTGGTGATTATGGCAGGTGGTTGGCAGCGTGTGTTTTTCATTGTTGGAAATTTTCCGTGCCGCGTGGGTTTATTTTTAAGAAGCTTCGGATTTAACCATAGCGAGTTTNAAAGATTTTCCTGCATGTTTGATTTTATTTTGAACAGCCCGCTTGTACATTCGAGTTGGTGATTATGGCAGGTGGTTGGCAGCGTGTGTTTTTCATTGTTGGAAATTTTCCGTGCCGCGTGGGTTTATTTGTAAGGAGCTTCGGATTTAACCATAGCGAGTTTGCTCATTTTATTTATTTTCCATAAGTGTTCCGTTTATCCCATGCGGAGTTCTTCGTCGGGGGATATGGAACTTGCTTATACATTGTATAGAAATATAAATACTTTATAAACATCTTATATAAAACATTAAACTATAAATTACGTGTTATTTTTAAATACAACTAATACACATCGTCTTTCTACATTTTAGACATTAAATGAAATTCTGGAAGAAAGGACTATCTAATTTACACATNTTATTTTTAAATACAACTAATACACATCGTCTTTCTACATTTTAGACATTAAATGAAATTCTGGAAGAAAGGACTATTGAATTTACACATATAATACAATGTATGATAATATAAATTATAATTGGTTACATTATGACTTAGTGCATGGCACAATGGGTCATAAGGCTAAGTAAGATTTTGAACAAAAGTTACGATTTCAAGATACAGTACTTCGCCTACTTGTCAGCATTTAAAAATTGTGTAATGTTATAAACATGTTTGCTTTCTAAGTACAGTTTCAATCTTTTGAGAAATTGCTTTTCACTATATTTGACAACATTCATTAGTGTTAAATATATGTTATAGTTTTGAATAGCTGAGAAATATGGTACTTTCTGGTAGATTTTTAACACGCTCGAAGGAATTTGCAGTTTCTTTTGTGATCTAGTTTTATAACTATGACAATTACAATTGAAAATAAATTTGCTGTAATTTTTTCTGGTATATTGAATTATTGAGTAAACATACAGTGGTAATATTTTATATGCTTTAAACAAACTTTTACATGGATTATTAGAATTTTTACCAGCCATTTTTCACAGTTTTTTTGTATGAAGACTTTTTCAGTACAGGTTGAATTACTGCAATATATTATTTCATAATGGAATGAAAATAAGCATAGTAAGTCATTTTCCTCGTATCAATCTAAAAGTGCGTTCATACAATTTACGGCAAAGCATGCAGAGTTCAGTTTTGGCACAAGATTCTTAACATGTTTATTTCAATTTAATTTTTAATCAATATGTAATCCTAAGAATTCTGTGCTGTGTTTTTAATTAATTCCTATTTAGTATGGTATATTTGACTGAGTTTGGTTTTGTGTTCTCATGCTGAAATATATGAAATTTGTCGTAACAATTAGTGTGTCTATTAGTGAACCAATCATTTAAAATTTCCATTATTTGATTAAACAAGATATTTAACTTTTCAATTGAGGCATGCAGCACACCAAATCTGATAATACCTTCATTTGACGATGTGATTTTAGCAGATTAATTGTTTATAATTACAGCTTTTTGTGTACGTGCCGTTAAGTTTGATTTGAGTACATTTAATGACTTGTTACAAATACCATAATAATTATAAAGAATTGCGACTTTTCCGAAAATCTGGAAAATAATACCTGCAAATGTTACATATGGTTATTGCTAATCACTCTTAATACTAACTTTAGTGGGGCTTAACGTAATTTGCATTATATACCATGAAATGTGATAGTGAGGAGGACTATGAAGGTTACAGAGCTTATGTAGGAAAACACGTAAAATGTATGTCTAATGTATTTATTTCGGGTCGCTAAATTGTGTTAAATGAGAGAATACGTTTTGACACCAATCCTTAATGTTTAAAACTTCATTCACAAGCTATATTTATACAGAGGCGCTANGCTAATCACTCTTAATACTAACTTTAGTGGGGCTTAACGTAATTTGCATTATATACCATGAAATGTGATAGTGAGGACTATGAAGGTTACAGAGCTTATGTAGGAAAACACGTAAAATGTATGTCTAATGTATTTATTTCGGGTCGCTAAATTGTGTTAAATGAGAGAATACGTTTTGACACCAATCCTTAATGTTTAAAACTTCATTCACACGGTATATTTATACAGAGGCGCTAAGGTTATACATGGAAAAAACAAAGCAATCAAGTGTCACATCACGTAATTCTGTTGAATCACTCGAAGCTTACCTTGTCTATATTCACGAGAGAATTGTACTAAGTAATGTATTACTAGTGGAATAAATATACATATAGTAGATCATACAAAAAGACACAGATTATGTTTATAAACCCCTGACCTCTATCGTCTTGATNATTCACAAGCTATATTTATACAGAGGCGCTAACATACCATATATTCAGTGACCAATGCAACTTTTCCCGAAAGAAAAAATCATGGAAAGTGGTATAATTCCACTCCACTACTAATTACACAGAACACGAATTTATTAGGGTCATTATAATATTTTCAATACAAACCACAAATACGATAGTGGGGAGGGCTATGAACATCAGGGAAATTGCGGGGTAAAATGTGTGTAAAATATTGTATGTATTGTAAATATTGTATATATGTAAATTTAGCGTCGTCTATCTCAATGACAGAGCCCACCCATCAATTTTATCCCTTGTCTCACGCCTACACCAGTCAATCATCACCTCGCGACAAAATAACAACCAATCCACGACGGTAAGCGTACTAATATGACACATTCTACTAATAAACTGGGTTCGAGGATGTGGAATAGTAAGAAGAATATGGTTTTTTTACAAATCCGTNATATGGTTTTTTACAAATCAGCGCTACACTTCATTTACATTTTTCCAAACCACGTGCCCTGCGGAAAAGATTTTCTAAAATTACAAAGCACCTTTCTATATTTCTTATAGACACTTGTCTTAACTGACAGTTGACAGCAAAAAAACTCACTGTCCTCGGCCAATTCTACTACCGTCGCACATGAGTTGCACGTTATCTCACTCGACAACACACCATGATCTACTAAATAATCAAACAGTAGTGGCCGAAGTAAGGTTAATTCAATAAACTGGCTAATGTCCGGGTAACACCCGCCACATAGACTACTGTCACGCATAGAAGCATTCATAATGCACCCTCCATTCTTAAATCACAAGCCTTCACGCGGTCGGATTAGGACGTCACAACTCACGCGCACAGCAACACTCCACTCGCTGCGAACCACACAATACTGCATATACCGGACAACTAACCTACGATAATGTCTACACATCCACAGCAGACAGGTGACCGCAGATTCACATTGTTTACTGTATAACATATTAGAGGGCCATACAAAAGGCGTCTGACGTAAACAAAGCGGCCAAACTCCTTGTAGGATACTTATTTTATTTTCGACATTCTGCTAATTGTTTCATTAGGCACTTGTAATTATCAAACAGGTAAGCTATGCAAAACGTGCGCGCGTGTGTGTGTATATATGTGTATATGTATGTATGTATATATATATATATATGTATATACATATATGTGTATATATATATATATAAATATATACATAACTTTTGTGGGTCTACTATGTCTCCTTCCAAATGTCTCTATTCTTTACAATTGCCGCATAGGTTTGTTGCATTTTTTTTCAGCAACATTTGTAAGGTATTAGTGTTGACACAAATTTCCTTTGGCAATTTAAGTATTTGACAACATGATCAGATAACCGATTAAGGATCAGGATGATANCAAAATAACAACCAATCCACGACGGTAAGCGTACTAATATGACACATTCTACTAATAAACTGGGTCCGAGGATGTGTAATAGTAGTAATAGTAAGAAGAATATGGTTTTTTACAAATCAGCGCTACACTTTATTTACATTTTTCCAAACCACGTGCCCTGCGGAAAAGATTTTCTAAAATTACAAAGCACCTTTCTATATTTCTTATAGACACTTGTCTTAACTGACAGTTGACAGCAAAAAAACTCACTGTCCTCGGCCAATTCTACTACCATCGCGCATAAGTTGCACTTTATCTCACTCGACAACACACCATGATCTACTATATAATCAAACAGTAGTGGCCGAAGTAAAGTTAATTCAATAAGCTGGCTAACGTCCGGGTAACACCCGCCACATAGACTACTGTCACGCATAGAAGCATTCGTAATGCACCCTCCATTCTTAAATCACAAGCCTTCACGCGGTCGGATTAGGACGTCACAACTCACGCGCACAGCAACACTCCACTCGCTGCGAACCACACAATACTGCATATACCAGACAACTAACCTACGGTAATGTCTACACATCCACAGCAGACAGGTGACTGCCGATTCACATTGTTTACTGTATAACATATTAGAGGGCCATACAAAAGGCGTCTGACGTAAACAAAGCGGCCAAACTCCTTGTAGGATACCTATTTTATTTTCGACATTCTGCTAATTGTTTCATTAGGCACTTGTAATTATCAAACAGGTAAGCTATGCAAAACGTGCGCGCGTGTGTGTGTATATATATATAAATATATACATAACTTTTGTGGGTCTACTATGTCTCCTTCCAAATGTCTCTATTCTTTACAATTGCCGCATAGGTTTGTTGCATTTTTTTTCAGCAACATTAGTAAGGTATTAGGGTTGACACAAATTTCCTTTGGCAATTTAAGTATTTGACAACATGATCAGATAACCGATTAAGGATCAGGATGATAACATGTGTTCCAGGTCTGGATGTGTCAATAAAGACATTATCTGTTATTGTGGCAGATTAATTTTGTTTTCTAGTGGGTAAAGTAACAGTTGATTGGAGGTTAAAAGCATCGAGTAGAGATAATTATTTTTACTTTCAACAAGATAGTTGATATTAAAATCACCGCAAATAATAAATTCCAAACAGAGTTTAAAAAATGTAGTTAATAATCTTTCTATCTGCAGGAAAAAAACATTGAATATTGCCAATATGTGCTCTATCTAGACATAATAAAAAAAATTTCCATGTGTTTGTATTTTAATTGCACTGCATTCAAGATCTTGCTTTTCATAAAACATGTTCCTACATAGTGTTCTGTTTTACATACATACACACTCCCCATCTCTTTTATAGTTTGCCAAAAACTGGTTGCTAATTTAAACATAATAAACCTAAGCATTTCAATACAATCCTTTCTAAGATGTTCTGTAAGACATATCATTTACACCAAGTTTATACTCATTTTGGGCTGACTGCAGAGATATTTGAAATTCATCAACCTTATTACTTATCCCTGTAATATTTTGGTGGTAAACTACAAGCTGCATCATATTATTAGTGATAAACATATTTTTTGTTTTAATAAACATAATTTCCTCTTCCGTGCAAACTAACCTAGTTTTACAAGCCACTTTATTTAATATGTGTGTTTCAGAAAAGTTACATTTTCCACTTCTTTAACCAGACCGATGCTTAACAATACCATCATTATCGGTCAAACATATTAGTTTCCCTTATTAGTCCTGACCTGGCAAGAATGTAGGCCCACTAGTGGAATTGGAACCTGAACCTTTGGTGTCTTCTGTAACATTTCACTTAGTTTGTTAGAAAAAATGTCCTTGACTCTGATTAAGGTGCTGGTCATGATTACTATGTGAAACCCTCTCTAACTTACTGTCGCATGCCTTCCCATTTCTAAAATGCCTACATATTTTACGTATTGCCACNTATGTGAAACCCTCTCTAACTTACTGTCGCATGCCTTCCCATTTCTAAAATGCCTACATATTTTACGTATTGCCACATTTGTTTTTCCCACTTCTAAATGTACACATGACCACGGAGCAAGATCATATCTGTGTGGCAAAGTGGCTATGACTACATTAGTATAGTTTGTCTCATGTAAGTTGGGGAGATTCTGACAGTTCGAGAAACTAGTGCCAATGTTAACTAACTTTTTGTTTATGTATCCTTTCGCCATCAGCTGGTGCGTCAAGTTGAGGCTGTATTTTTTATCAACACGCTGTCAGCTAATCCACTTGCCATTTTACTATAATGCTTTATAAATTTTTTTAAAGATATTTTAGACTGACATGTCTTTAAAAATTAGTAGGTTATAAAAGTAAAAATATAAAACATTGCAAAAAATTAAATATTTACTAACTCTTTTTAAATTTGTCCGGGTCAGTGAACTCGGGTTAACATTTGCGAGACTGTAGTGGTAGCTATTATCACACTTGGGATGTTATAGCTAATATATTTGAGTTGGAAATATGTAACTTTGAATAACGTAAGAANTCGGGTTAACATTTGCGAGACTAGTTGTAGCTATTATCACACTTGGGATGTTATAGCTAATATATTTGAGTTGGAAATATGTAACTTTGAATAACGTAAGAATTTCTTAAAAATTATTCACGCGTGTTCCACTTTCTTCGTTTACACAGAAACAAGGAAATGGGTTTTCGGGAGAACAATATGGTGTATAATTTACGTAGGCGAACAATTTCCAGCAGAATAGAAATTAAGAGTACTCAAAATCGCTGTACACAAAATATATGTCACTTTAAAAATTATGCAGAGCTCGCGGAAAAATGATACTATTGGTATCTGTACGTAACTCTGTTGGCATGGAAGTTTTCTTCTCTGGCTGGTAATGCTGCAGGAAAGAGAGACTAGATAGTGCGCACGCCATGAGAGAGTGTGGGAGAGCTGTTTCTATTGCTCAATAGATTGCGTCTTTTTAAAGTCTACTGTTGTTTTATTNAATATGGTGTATAATTTACGTAGGCGAACAATTTCCAGCAGAATAGAAATTAAGAGTACTCAAAATCGCTGTACACGAAATATATGTCACTTTAAAAATTATGCAGAGCTCGCAGAAAAATGATACTATTGGTATCTGTACGTAACTCTGTTGGCATGGAAGTTTTCTTCTCTGGCTGGTAATGCTGCAGGAAAGAGAGACTAGATAGCGCGCACANGAAGTTTTCTTCTCTGGCTGGTAATGCTGCAGGAAAGAGAGACTAGATAGCGCGCACACCATGAGAGAGTGTGGGAGAGCTGTTTCTATTGCTCAATAGATTGCGTCTTTTTAAAGTCTACTGTTGTTTTATTACTGGCTCGGAACGACACAAATTTGAAATATATTTAGTCTAATTATTAGAAAAAATAATTCAACAATATTAGGCAATATTTCTGTATGCTTTTGGAATTAATATCAAGCACGGCTGGAAAACATGGTTGGAGAGGGGTGATACGACTTGAAAAAGGTTTTTGAAGTTGCGTTAAATTTGGATACGGATCGTTTTATTGTGCATTTCATTTTGAACACCTATACATTACAACATTATCACGATGTTTAGTTTGTATCACTAACAACCATTGTTTTGTGGCCTCGTAAAATAAAATGTATTTATTAATCTAGGAACTCTTTCTTATTGCATATTTTCGGCTTGTCTAATGTGCGTCGGCAGTGCACTCAGAATAGCCAACGTATTTTTAACTTTTGTACATTCGTGCATCAGCCGATACAGGATGTGGTAAATGGCACTTTGTTTGTTTCCTATACATCAAGTTGCCACTTGCTGTTTGTTAAAATCTCGCCAGCTTATATGATACAGACAATGTGTGTTAGCTAAGCATGTTGTGATACTGTTTGTGGCTTTGCTGGCTTAGTCTCTGCTGACAGTGTTACTTCCTCCTATCACTTATCGAGTCTTGAGGCCCCAGACCCGTGTAAGTAGTTTCACAGTCGTTAAAAATTTCCTGTACGGGTGCACCTGGTCTTACCATACCTATAACATGTCTACCTGAAAGTATGCTACTCGCCCTTTCTAAGAGGCTCTTCCATCACTGTCTGCTAGAATTATCACTTTACCATTCTCATTGCACCTATAGTTCACTTTATGCCTTGCAATGGAGATCTTTGCTCCTATGGTATTTTCTTGGTGTTTGCTTGTTGAAGGTAAAATTTGTCCGACTTTCTGAGCTCGGTTTGACTTTTGTTTGGCCACTAACCCAGGATGAATAACTTGTTAAAGGACAGGAGGTAAGTTGAAAGGCTGGTCAGGTTGTACTGAGTGGTTAATGGAGAGGGAGGGTTAGGAATGTTACACTGCCAGTTAAGTAAGAGGGTGTTTAGAGGGAGAGCAAACAACCGTGATAAGCTTCAGAGGGTGCGGAGGAGAATGGAGTGAGGTAGGCAGTCTACGGGAGGAATTGCTATCTGTGAAGGGGGTTGCAAAGTTCGGGAAGGGTGTGTAAGTGGAGTTTTGTCGGGTAGGGGAGAGGTGAGAGCTCGCCATCAGGCAGTAGCCCAACTGCGGGTTATTATTATAATATTGCGTCCTGTATCTGCTTGTTCTGTAGAAGCTCGTACTTTGTTTTGTGTTGGGATAGCGTATTCACCACTGAGTTGACGATTTTCTGGAAGTCTTCTTCCCGTCAGTTCATTCTCTGGTTACAAGTTCGAGACTGTAGAAATTGTGTTGATACTCTCACGACCAGATTTTAATTCTTCTTGAAGCAAGCGAATGATCTCTCGTGATACTATTTCTGCCAGTAATTGTTTTGCTAGGTCGTCATTACAACACTTAAAGTGTATCTGTATTTACCGACGACTCGTTTTGCTGGCTTAAGTTTGGTGCCATTCCACTTGCAACTACCAATAACAGTTTCAAATTTGCAGAAGGCGATGGTACATTGCATAAACTTCAAATATTTACACATCACTTCCTACTGACGACTTCTCACGATTAAACTTTCTTGAAGACAGACGACAAAAAGTTATCACACCACATGTTGGTATGTGATACCTGGAACATTTTTCAAGTTCCATTTTTCTTTCATCAAATAAAATATGAATTTCATAATTGAGCCTTCAAATTGTATTATTTTATAAACGATTATTAGTTTCCTTCATTCATATCTTAGGCATACTGGAAGCTATATCTACCCAAATTAATTAATGATAAAAATGTAATTTACATAATTAAATGTCCTGGATTTTCGTATCATGCATACATTGCCTGTCTTCATCCACTCCAATTCAGTGCAGTTTTAGAATTTGGGAAAACTGGGATTGGTTTTCTTACTTATGTGATACCGGATAGTTATTTAATTGTCCCACTTATCCACATTACTAAACAGTACATATACTATTGAAAATCATCAACAAAGAAATCACAATAAATTATAAAGACTGGTTGGCTATTATAATCTTAGGTTCAAAATTACAAAAAACTGGTGTTTGGTATCCACACATTTATTTTGCTTGGTGACCCAATTTTGTTTTTTTAGTTGCTCCATTTCTGAGCGGGTCCAAAAGCAGTGCTTGATTGGTTATGCTTTGTTTGCATGAGGTGGAAGACTAACGTGAAAGTTGGACTGAATTGTTTTGATACTGTTGATGAGCTGCGATGATGGGTGCTCATGCCTGCATGCTGTTGGGGTGACATCCGGCCCGAGGCTCTACTGAGAATCTGAGTACTACAGGAGCTTGCAGAGCAGTTGAAGTGCCTCTAAAACAAGACTTGTGGATGGATGGTTCAAACTCTCTCTTCTCTAAAGATGTTTTCATGATGCAATTCTGCTGAAGAGCAACTGCAAAACAAAAATTATCCTCTTATGTAAACTTGTTTTCCTCAGTGTCATGCAAATATTAGTTATTTTCTTTATGCGTAAAGAGTCTTTTAAGTCAGCAGTGAAATATTCATTAGTTTTGTCCTTTTTAAAAAACAGAAATAAACACTGCTGCTGAGTGTTTTAAAACAATCAGTTTTCTGATGAATAAATACAAGTACAGTTGACAGCAGACATCTCTGTTACGCTGACATGTGCTTCAGAAAGTATGCTATGTTATTACTATTATTATTTTACTGTTCACAGTAAAGTGAGCACTTTTGAGGCTGTTGTTTCTTTTTCCCCCATCAGTCATTTTTTATCCTTCCACCACTTTTTAAAATAAATATTGCCATGTTAGTAATAAATACTGTGCATATATTTCACTGGACTCAAAAGTTAACATAAGGCTAAAATAAAATATATTTATTGACTACTATTCCAAATGAGAGTGCTTCAAAAAGTGTTCAGGATACTGTGAATAGCCTACACCACAGTGGACTCGCAATTTACTGGAAACTTATATAGCGATAAACTGTATACACTAAAAAAATTTGGTGGTCCCAGCAAAAATCCTAAATTAATAATAAAAATTACCTGCTTGTATTGTTTGTTGGATATTGCATAAATTCAAATATCTTTCTGTCCCCCCACTCAAGATTTTATGCAACTATAGTTTTTAAGCTGGTTGTTAATGCAAGCGCCTAACAACTGGGTGGGGAATATGTTAAAAGTGCCACAGTTTATCGTCACTGCCAGGTGCTCTCCAGTTTAGCTCGTCGACAAGTAGTCTCGGTCTGGCTCTGGCATACCTCTCCCCTTATACATGCCTGAAGAGAGGGGAAGCGGTTACCTAGCAACCAGTGTCTCATCTTTGCATCCTCTCTTCCTCTCTCTTATTGTGTCTCAGTCCGGCACCTCTCTTCCTCCCCTTAACATGCTGACGAGAGGATAGCAAGAAAAATCTACGTCGTCCTGGCCACGCACTTGCTTCCAACCCTGGCGAGAGGGCAATCAGTGGAGTACAGTGAAACCTCGTTGTTGATTTCCTGTATTAGTCTATTTTTTTTGGATGGTTCCAACCAATATCCTATATAAACAATGTTAAAAAAATCCACATGATACGACCCTTAAATCATTAATTTACCCTCATCCATCAATCAGTTATTCTGTTCGAAAACCAAAATATATTCGGAACAATTGTTAATCTGAAATATAACTACCTTAAACCGGTACTACCAAAATTCAGTAGCGCCATGAGCAGGTAAACAGAGACGCCGTAACCTCAAATGCTATTGTACACAACTAGTTGTCGTGAAACGTTGCAATTGTTAACAACTATGCAATTTATTTTTGATAATTTAATCACTATTTCTTTTAAATTACTCACGTCGAATAACTGGTAAAACATAATAATTGCAGGCACTTATTTGTTTCAATTCAGCACATGAAAATTCGCTCAAATAAAACATGTATTATAATGGATGTAGTAAGGACCAGAACCAAACATTAACCATGTAAATTACAAGCATTAAAGGGGCACAGTATGTTTTCATGGACTAATTATGTTAAGATAAAATTACGCTAGCAACTTTTTTTAAGAGTAATGCAGTGATATCAACTGCCACACAAGATGGTGAGTGTTGTCAACTTAGCAGACTTTCCGTTTAATTTGGCGAAATTTAAAAACGTTTTGCGGGCAACAGAATTTTTAGCGGAGTAAAATATAGTTTCAAAAAATCAGATTTTTACATGTCAAACTCAAAAAAGCTGTGTTTAATTTGCCTTCAAAATAGAGTAAAAAAATATTAAATGCATTATTGTTACGGTGAAACTACGTACTTTATTACTGTACTTTAAATTTAAATTCAATTTTTAGCACGTTACTATTTTCGATCACTTTTTAAAATTTATTTAGTTTGATTTTTGCCACTTTTTCTACAGTTGGCAGAAATTTAGTGTATTTGATGTAAACATTCGGCGGATTTTCGAAATTGGAGTTGAGGTTAGGTTTTACTTTTTGCGGAGTTTGGTCGACTTAAGTTTTCCCGCATGCTGAGTTTTTTTTTTCAGCAGGTCCCATGAAAAACGAGTAATAGAGGTTTCACTGTATATGGTTGCTCAAAATAGTTGCACCTATCATTACTTTTTCAAGAAAATGGTTTTCCTGGAAATGTTTTGCAATAACAAGGAATTATTTTGGTCGATGTTTTATTTTGTGTTTAAAGGTCGTTTTGTTTTCCACAAAGGTGGTTTTTAATCACATGCGGCATAAAATCATTATTTTTTTTGAACAAATTGTTAGTTTAGTCTTAACTCAATAGGCAGCATCTTCTGAATAAAGTGACATGCCCATTGCCCAGAATAGTATAACTACTTCTCTCCTTGACACCTAAAATTGTTTGAACATCAAGCAATGTGTGTTATCAAGGTTAAAGTACATTTTCAGTAGTTTCGTGCAGGTATATTGTAGGATTTGTATTAATTTATTTCAATAGACCCATCTTTTGAATAAAGTGATGTCGTGGGAGGGTCTATCCTGCTCACGATACCCACAGTGGTATTGTCCTAGGCAGCCAGCAACCCAGCTTCCCTCGTCCTGTATAAACTGAGCAGCCTCTCCACACTGGAAACCTCTCTCTCTCTCTCTCTTTCTCTCTTTCTCTCTTTCTCTCTCTCTCTCTCTCTCTNTTTCAATAGACCCATCTTTTGAATAAAGTGATGTCGTGGGAGGGTCTATCCTGCTCACGATACCCACAGTGGTATTCTCCTAGGCAGCCAGCAACCCAGCTTCCCTCGTCCTGTATAAACTGAGCAGCCTCTCCACACTGGAAACCTCTCTCTCTCTCTTTCTCTCTCTCTCTCTTTCTCTCTCTCTCTCTNAGCCTCTCCACACTGGAAACCTCTCTCTCTCTCTTTCTCTCTCTCTCTCTTTCTCTCTCTCTCTCTTTCTCTCTCTTTCTTTCTCTCTTTCTCTCTCTCTCTTTCTCTCTCTCTCTCTTTCTCTCTCTTTCTCTCTCTCTCTCTTTCTCTCTCTCTCTCT
>NQII01002458.1:279483-298410 GCA_002778355.1 Clitarchus hookeri | reverse complement strand
TCTCTCTCTCTCTCTCTCTCTCTCTCTCTCTCTCCCTCTCTCTCCCTCCCCACCCAGCATATTTTTAAAGTAAATATGCAAATTTTTACCAAATGTTTTTATTTGCATAAATTTCTTTAATTAAATATTTACGTTTAGTTCAAATGAGTGAGTAGTCTATGCAAAAATGACCAACGAGCACAACATTAAAACCACAATAAATGAAACTCATTCTAGGGTGGTGCGAAACAAAAAAGGTAACCATCATTTTTGTTTTGGTAAGCTGGTTTTCGAAACATGGTTGCCACTCATCTGGAAAACGGAAATGTCAGGGAATTGAAAAAAAAAGGTAGCAACCTTTTCGAAAGGTGTAACGTAACTAAAGTCCTTGACTTCGACGAATATTTGGGTGCTTAATGAATGTTTATTTAGTGCAACAGCAAAGGAAATTTTTGTCAGCATATCGTCTTGTTTTTATTATTTTATTACTAATATAACTACATAAAATGGAAATTTAAACATAGGCAAGAACCTCTGTTGTAAATGCTCCTTATCTTCAATTTCTTGGTTTGGTTTGCAGCAAATTAGTCATAATGAATAACTCGTTCATATGTTGGCCGAGCTCTTATCCCTAATACATTTTTTTTTTCTCCACATGGTGAAATAAGAAAAGTCTTGGTGTCATTTGTTATTTTTGTGTGTTTTGATTATGTGGCAGATGTTACCATTGCCCTGAAGGCTTTCTCAGGACAGTCCCATTTGCCCTGTCATTGCAGTCCATCACTGCTCTTAAAAAATGTTATTTCGAGAAGGTTGTTATTTCAGAGGTCGTAGAAACGAGAGTTGACTAGTTCATATAATTGAGCTGTCCAAATTATCAAATATAGTGACATACTGCAGGGAGACTATCATTTCATCTTTGTTTAAATTTTTTTTTCTTAATATCTGGTAAATAATGGGGTTGCAACAGTTTAGTGGTTAGACTACTCACCTCCCACCTAGGCGAACCTGATTTGCTTCCTGATGGGTTCGCTTCCAGATTTTCACATTTGGGAATCGTGCAGGAAGATGTTGCTGGTTTGTCTGTTTTCTTGGGGGTCTCCCATTTCTCCTGCCTCCTCATTCTGGCTCTGCTCCATACTTACCTCACTTTAACCTCATCAACTCTCAAGATTTCAATGTTAAGAGGGGGGTGTATCACAACACAGGTGCTTTTCCTGTGAATTAGTCTTTTCTGTATTAAGTTGTGTGTTACTAGCTGTTGTGTTTGTCCGTTTCTTGTGGGGAGATCGTGCCGGTAGTAATTTTTTGAAAGGTTCGTTGTAACCAGGAAAAATGCATGAATCACGGTTCGTAGCTGGGATTTGAAGCTCATGGTCATGTTTCCGCACGATACTTCAATTTAACACGTCACCTGGAAATAATTGCAAAGAAACACTCATAATAGCACTCGTAAATCCCAAGCCTTCACACTGTCAAATTCACTCGTTTTCTGAACGTCCAGACACTACCAACATACAACTTTGACATGAGATAGGTACACATTAAACTGGAAGCCCCTAATTGTTTTGCATTTGTTTCCTCGCTCCTGCAATGTTGTCGAACAAATGTATCATGGCGATACACATAAACTACAAGTAAACAGCACTTGGGAATGTTTAGTGTATAATATACCGTATATTTTTTCTACTACTAATTTAACAAATAGAATCATCTGTTGAATATAAAGAAGGTAAGCCTCGAAATATTCAACACAAATCAAATTATGTTCCGACACTGCTTGATAGCTATGGTTTATAGCTGTATAACTTTAATGCTCCTGCAAAAGCATACTCTGTGAATAACATTTTGTCAATTAAGGTTTCGTTCCCAGAGGTGTTTTCACATTTAACACGTTTCAGTGACCCAAAACAAATCTATTTTACTTAAATTTTAGCTGTGTTGTCGGATAAACACCCTGATCTTCATAGCTGTCCTCATCACATTTCATGGTATGTATTGCAAATTCATAAAGCACCAGTAAAATTCCTATTAAGTGTGGTTAGTAATGACCACTTCATTTGCAGGTTATATTTTCCCATTTTTCCGGAAAACCCCTATTCTGGATAATACCAACGTATCTATTTTTATCAAGGAAGATTGGATTGTTTGTGTGATTTTGAAGTAGTTTCATACAAATTGTACGACAATGTTCTGTCTCTTGGGTTTTGCGTAGGTTTTTTTAAGTGCTATGCATCTTCTGGTTTGCTACTTTACTTCTGCCTACATTACAGTGAATGCTGAATTCATATTCGAAGCAGATAACACCTACCCATGTCTGACAGAATCTCAAACACCAAATATTTAATTTCATAATTTGACATTTAATAGAAATTTTTTCTGTAAATGGGGTTTGTCTTTGCCATCAATTCAGGATGTTGGATACCAAAAATTGAATAATCTTATATTCTTACCAAACATTGTTCAACTTGTATGAATTTTATATAATTACCTTTTCCTCAAATAAAAAAACTTCCACTATATTTTCTGAATAATTTGATGTCAAATCCAAAATTTTTCTGTTTTGCTGCAGTTATAATAACTAATTAATTCTAAGTTTTACAAATGTAAAATATACAAAGTTAACTTGTGCAGTGGGCTACCATGTGAGATATATGTAATCACCAAATAACAGACTGTTTAAATGACAAAAAATAGTGTTAAAAATAAATTTGTTTAAATCTTTTGAAAAAAAATTTCAAGCATGAATTCTTATCTGGTGATATATATGTCAAGCAGTAGTCTAGAGCATTGTAAATTTTTCCGTTTGTGCTACTTAAAATTCACATATTATAGCTGCAGCAAAACAGAAAAAAATTTGGATTTGACATCAAATTATTCAAAATATATAAAGAGTAACATTTTTTTACTAGAGGAAAACGTCATCACATACAATGCGTAAAAGTTTAATGTTGTTTGGTACAATTGATAACAAAAAATTAATTATTTTATAAATGTCCTTAAAAGAAGCTGCTGGAGTCAGTTCATGCATAGAGAAAGTATGGTGGTGCAGAGCAAAACTCTTCATTTAAATTACACTCATTTCTACCAGTTCCCTAAACAACACAAAAATCCCAACACCCAAACACATAGCACGCAGAATATTCAGTTGTTATTGTTAGCCTTTAGTATTGTAGGGTAGAGGAGTAGACAATATGACAAGTTTAAAGCATCTCACTCGTATCTTCAGCAGGATAATTGCTCGTTAGGAAACTGCATGGAGTATTTGCTTATCGGCTGCTCTGGAAGTTGTTGAGGGTAGCGTGGTCGACCATCCTCATGACCGCTACTCTCCTGTGCCTACACATCTGTTTGATGCGAGTTTACAAGTTGTTTCAAACTGTAGGTATCTTACGGTGCAACCGAGACACACATTTAGAATTGTGGGGACTTTTGTAATCCCAATACCAACATGTTAACCTCAATGTGGAGCTGTTCCGTAAGTGGCCATCAAGCAGTCTGACCTGAAATGTTTACAACACAGTTAGTTCTTGCTATGATAACGGTCGCGTGTACAAAAGAAACATTTACACATCTGCACAAAATCTAACGGATCCATAAAGGCCTGTCGACGACCTTCACTAAACAAAGAAGTTGCAAACTTGCACGTGTTGGTTATGCTAGTGTACACCCCTGGGGTGTAATGCACCTGTAGAGGACAGGGGCGGGGTGAAGTTACTTGAAGAGGAAAGAGGTTCTGATGATTAATAAGACTATTGTGGACTACATTATCAGAAAAAGATGTTCATGGGAAGTCGGGGAATTTTAACCTGAACCAGGGAGAATTGCTGCTCTGCCAAATTTGTTAATTGTGTGTATACAAGATTTTAAAATTTCAATTTTTTAAATGTGTGAATGACAATAATATGCCTTTTCCAAGTGACATAGGGCCTATACACTCAAAAGAGTTTTTTTATGTTTGTAATGTGCACTCTTGTGATGTCAATAGTGTGTATTGCGAGAAATAATGATAGGCTGAATGGAATGTTGGGCCTTCAGTAATAGCTTATTTGTTCTGTCAGAAAAATATAGTATTGGAAGGTTTCAGTCCTGTAAATAGGTCAGGGAAAGTCGGGGATTCCACGGTGGACACTGTAGTTCTGGGAGGCACTATGCAGGGCAACCTCGCTCTGTTCACGTCCGTGATGTCGCAGGACCCGATGACAGGAAGTAGGTGTACGGGCCACCATTGTAGAGAAAATAGGATAGTGTTCTTTAACACTGACTTAAAACATAAGAATAATGTAAAAGCTCTATTGAGTGTACTGTAGGTACACAACACATTTCATTTTGTCTCAATTCCTGTGAGCAGCTGGTTGTAACAAAGTACAAGACATTGCTAACATCCCCGTTAATTAAAACAATATTAATAATAGTGAATTCTGGCCTCTGTAATGTAGCTAAAGTCAGGGTTGGTTGAAAGGTTGGCACAAATGAGGTTTGTGGCCAACTCTGAAGTAGTTTCACATATTACGAAATTACATGTTTGCACTTTTTTCTGAAACAGTCACTGGGGACAGTTTGCTTACAATTTAGATTGTTTTTTTTACCATTTGCATTACCATCCACTTGGACCGCACAACGGCATCTGNTTACCATTTGCATTACCATCCACTTGGACCGCACAACGGCATCTGCATCCTGATCAGGGAAGCAGCACTGCTCGATGTTGCCTCCAGTTGTACTACATCGTGACTATGTGGCATTTAGGGGGAGCACATGTGCTGGTCTCGCTGGCTGTCTTGGTGCTGCCCACATAAGTGGGACCATCATNGTGTGGCATTTAGGGGGAGCACATGTGCTGGTCTCGCTGGCTGTCTTGGTGCTGCCCACATAAGTGGGACCATCATATGAATCATGATGTGTTGGTGCAAGTGGATGTGTTCCCAAACACCGCTGAGATGATGAGATAGATGTTGTGATGTCNATGAATCATGATGTGTTGGTGCAAGTGGATGTGTTCCCAAACACCGCTGAGATGATGAGATAGATGTTGTGATGTCGACTCTGTGCTCTACTGTGGCTGCTGATGTTCCACTGTGCAACAAACTGTTGCAAAGGTGCATGTGGCTCGACTCCTGTCGGTAGGTATGTTGCAGATAGAGCAAGTTGCTCAAAGAAGCAGGAGCGGGGAAGATATTGCAACCGTGCCAGCATTGGCCTGGGGTGTTTTTGAGAAATCCTGGAAAACTGATGTCAGAATGACCAGGCTGGGATTTGAACCCAGGTCCTCCCCCTCGCCACGTCGCTGTGCACAACATTTAATAAGCGCAGTTGCCAGGTTACATGAGAAAGGAGGTCTGTCTTTAGTATGCTGTATCTTGTGTGAAATGTATTCTCACATCACTACCATGAACTCCGTGATGCAACTTCACCTTCAATAACAAGAGGAACTCATTGATTGCTGGAATATTTGCCACTTGCTTGTGTTTCTACATGTTGTTCTGCTGCATGAACATCACGTAAGTGTTAGAGAGCACATCATGGTTGGTCACGTTAGTGTGAGATTGCCGTAAGGCNAGCACATCATGGTTGGTCACGTTAGTGTGAGATTGCCGTAAGGCTGTTCAGCAGTCTAAAATTATTTTGTACAATTTTAGCTTATTACATTCTTTGTCATGATATGAAATAAACAGTCTGAAAAAAATGTATGAATGGAAGAAAAAAACTTTACGAAAGTGAATAAAACTAGCTTTAGGAATCTTACATTTGTTTCTTTTTTTAGTACGAATGCCCACATTGAAGATATTTAATACATTAAGGTACTGCACAAAACATTTTATTTTACTAGAATGTCACGAATATTTCTTGGAAATTTCTAATGCAGCGCGTCTGTATTTCAATTTTAACTTTCAATGTAATATTTGAAGTCTGATTAGATAGAAGTTGAAACATTGCAGCAGGTGGACAAAGTGTCACGTTTGGAAGATATTGTAGCGTTGCGGCTGTCTAGAGCACTCGCCTCCCTATGGCGAACCAGGTTCTATTCCTGGTGAGGTTGCAACTCCTGGATTTTCACTCTTGAGAATTGTGCTGGATGCCACCACCAGTTGGCTGGTTTTCTCGGGAATCTCCCATTTTCCTTACTCTTATATTGTGACGCTGCTCCATGCCTTCTTTTGCTTCAACCTCATCGCCTTTCGATGTCGACGTTTGCAGACATTGCAGTCACCATCTTCAGGGTAGCAGAACTTCTCAGGCTGTGTGTACTACTGCTCATCGCCTGAAGATGCTGGCCCAGCCAACCGCACATGCTCTTGGAAAATGTGTTCCACTATTGTGTGTGTGTGTCGTAGAGTACGTTCTTGTGAGATGATGGTTTTCCTTTTTATAATGTAATAAGTAGCCCTGCACTGCAGCCTATTCCAACCATATAAAACATTATTTTGGACGTAATACATTATAGTGGGTCTCGTAGAAAACTATGATATTTAAGCAGATGCACAGAATGTATGCCAGCGTGGGCTTTGATCAGCAGAAATACACTGTAATAGAGCATGTCCAAAATAACGTTTCATTTGATATATTAGCTCCATTTCAAGAGTTTAGCCAGGCAGCAAGCACGTGTGCTGTGGGTGGTGCCAAGGTGAGAGTGTGTGGTTGGCCTGCATGTTCCGAGGTTATCTCGGGTGCCTTATCAGGGTCCCCGGAGCTGACTCAGCCAGGTTCTGTTTCGCAGGCTCTGCTGTTGAAGGCTGCCTCTTGTGCAGCTCGAGCAGCAGAGTTTCCATGCATGGGATTGGCTTTTGTATACACTATTGTGTGTTTTACATTGTCTCAACTTGATCACAGAGAATATTTTGATTATTGCGTTATTAACATTCTAGCTTTTATGCTGGAGGGCTAACTAGGGACTAGCAGATTTAACATATTTAAGACTGGGTCTCATCCGCCATTTTGAATTCCCCATTTATGTGCTATTATTGGTTTTTATATAAAATACCCAAAAATGTATTACTATAGCACACATTTTACAAATACCTTCAAATGTGGTTGCAAAATTTTATCCACATATTGCTTGTTAATTGTGAAACAAGAATTAATTATTTTTTGTTTAAAGAATAGTATGTTTAATTATGTTACAATTATTTGATAAAAGTTAATATCTTGTGTTATTACTACAGCGTAATGTACATACAGGATGTCTCTCCCCCCCCCCCAGGCAAAGTCAGGGAAGTTTCACCAGGGTCAGACAAAATGTAAAATTTGATATTCTGCAAAAGTTGTTAGTTGCATAAATGTGGAATAATGTAGTTATAATCATATGCATTTTAAAATTTTAAGTTTGTGAACTGCAATTTATTTTCAAGTGAAATAGAGCCTATATATGCAAAATAAAGTATTTGTTGGTTTGTAATGGGCACTTGTGTATCAATAGCATGTACCGCGAGAGATATTGAGGTGGCTAAATAANAAGTATTTGTTGGTTTGTAATGGGCACTTGTGTATCAATAGCATGTACCGCGAGAGATATTGAGGTGGCTAAATAAAATTTTGGCCCAACTTGCTTGGTCTTTTGCAGTGTCATTTAATTCAATGTAACTGATAGCATATTTGTTCTGTCANTAATTTTGGCCCAACTTGCTTGGTCTTTTGCAGTGTCATTTAATTCAATGTAACTGATAGCATATTTGTTCTGTCAGCGATGGAAAAGTATGATATTTGAAGGTTTCGGTCCTAAAAATAGGTCAGGAAAAATGATAAGATTCTGCCTGGAAAACAGGGAATTCCAAAATGAAATTTCAGTGAACACCGAGTGGCATGGTTGTGGTTACAAAGTAAGTGTCCCTGAACAAATAAAGTAAGCTAGAAACCAGTAATTCAACATGGTATATGCGGCCGAGCTTGAACAGCACACAACTGTGATTCCTCAAGAGATTGGAAACTGAGGTCCAGAGTTGGACATCACCACGAGAGCTTTGCACATGTATGACAGTTATTTCAATGAGCCGTGACTTGACTACAGGAAGATATGCAACAACTTAATGGCATTCAGGGGTCTAATAGGATATTAATTATTTTTCTTGTTGACATTAAATAATAGTTCAAAATAAAGTATAACATTAAAGTAAAATTACAAATCAATTAAACACACAGGAATCTTTTAATTTGTATGATTTTTTCATTACCCNGTATAACATTAAAGTAAAATTACAAATCAATTAAACACACAGGAATCTTTTAATTTGTATGATTTTTTCATTACCCCCTCTCCATGCTCCCCCTCTTGAACCTCTCCACCGTAAAATTACTTTTAAAAATGAATGAAACACACAGGAATCTTCTAATTTGTATGTTTTTACCACCCCCTCTCCGCCCTTCTTCTTTCTGCTCTCACCACTTCCCTCTTGGCTCCTCTCATGCTCCCTCCCGCTTTCTCGCTCTCCACCGCCCCCCTCCCCCCTGACACTATCCCTCCTCGTTCTCAAACTTTTGAATGCATAATCTGAATTTCACCATACTCTACATACAAATGTAGTACTTAGTAAGGACAGGNTGTGGCTAACGGCTAGGGTGATTTTTCAAAGGTTCTTTTCAAAAGTATCGAAGATACCGTGAATGGATTATAAAAATGAATGAAACACACAGGAATCTTCTAATTTGTATGTTTTTACCACCCCCTCTCCGCCCTTCTTCTTTCTGCTCTCACCACTTCCCTCTTGGCTCCTCTCATGCTCCCTCCCGCTTTCTCGCTCTCCACCGCCCCCCTCCCCCCTGACACTATCCCTCCTTGTTCTCAAACTTTTGAATGCATAATCTGAATTTCACCATACTCTACATACAAATGTAGTACTTAGTAAGGACAGGAGGCTTTTATAGTTTTCAATGATGCAATGTGCTGGTCACCAGAAGTAAACATGTCTGCAGAGACCACAGCAACATGAAGAAACAAGTACAGAGTCTGAGGAATCAACATCCACACTGTTGTACGATTGTGTTGTTGGTCCTGTCTTCACAATCACTTTCCATAATGTCCAATAAGCGTTTCTTATGTGAGATGGAAGTGTCCAGTGATGTCAATTGGGCTAGTTTGACTAGGAGAGATTGGAAGCATCTACAGCTCAGAGGTGCAAAATCCAATGTGTTTTGTACAAAACTAAAATCTCATTCGGGTTGCTTAGGCAAGCAGACATAAAAACGAAAGTGCTGATCCTTCCCGTGGGTTAGAAAACAGTGAGAATATGTCCTAACCATCACCATCATGTGATCGCGCAGTGTTCTACCACAGTGGTGTTAAATGACTAAAACTAGATATATTGATGTTCTTTAAAGAAAGAAAAAAAAAAACCTTAACGTGGTGCATTTCTTGATAATAAAGTAACATTTATTTCTAGTGGCCCAAAAGCCAAACAAATCACATCTCAAATTAAAAAAATTATTTGCTGGGACTTTTTCATTGGTTGCAAACTAAGGTTTTAAGGAAGTTATAAAATGTTCTGAACCAAGGTGCGTTCTGCCATCCAAGAATAATTTTGCACACAAAGTAATTCTGGATATGTATGCAGAAGTTAAGCGGAAAATGGAAAAGATTTTGGNTCCAAGAATAATTTTGCACACAAAGTAATTCTGGATATGTATGCAGAAGTTAAGCGGAAAATGGAAAAGATTTTGGATAATGTTCATTGTAAAAAAAATCCTACTCTACTTTACGGTGTATTTTGATTACTATTTACTACATTATGCATTAATTACGTGATGCTTACAATACGTTAACACTTNTACTTTACGGTGTATTTTGATTACTATTTACTACATTATGCATTAATTACGTGATGCTTACAATACGTTAACACTTAACACAACTCGACTACCGTAAAGTGGGGTGGAATTGATTTGCAGGGGTGAGATTGTTCACACGAAAAAAATGTTCTATAAATATTGTCAGATAGGGTATTTGACCTAAACATGTACAGAAAACTGCATGCTATAAATTTACCCCCCTCCCCCATCAATTTTCACCCCATCTATGCACCTGGACTTATTGTGTGATCAATTTCATCCCACTGTACGGTAATCATGCAGAATTTAGGAATTTTGTTTTATAGGACTGTTACAAAACATAAGGATAAACTCCCACATATTATTGCACTTTGCACGGTCTGCTAAGACCAGTTTACTCTGTGGTCGAGCTATAATTGGCATTATCAACAGCTGCTTAACCCCTGGATATACTTCATTTCATATAAGTTGGCCAAATTCTGACAGTCAGAGAGTGGCAATTTGACGTATTCGAAACAAACCACGTGCCATTTACAAAATCCTGTATCAACTAATGCACGAACGAACAAAAGTTAATATTATGTTGGCTATTCTGAGTGCACTGCCGATGCACATTAGACCAGCCGAAAATATGCGCTATAAGAAAAAGTTCCTAGGTTTATTAATACATTTTATTTTACGTGGTCATAAAACAGCGGGTTTTAGTGTTAGAAACTAAACTTTGTGCTATAGTAGAAATATATATGTGTTCAAAATTAAAGGCACGTTAAAACGATTTGTATCCAAAGGAAATTCAATTTCAAAACCTTTTTTTCTCGTCTTAATCGCCCCTCTCCAACCCCGCTTTCGTTACGTGCTTGATATTAATTCCAAAAGCATACAGAAATATTGCATAATATTGTTGAATAATTTTTTCTAATGATTTTATGAAATATGTTTCAAATTCATGTTGTTCCAAGCCAGTAATAGAACAACAGTCAACTTTAAAAAGACACGATCTATTGAGCAAAATAAGAGGCTCAGGCTTCGCTCCGGACAGGATGTGCGCACTATCTATCTGATTTTTCTGAAGCATTACCAGCCACGAAAAAAAAGTGTTCCATGTGCAACATATATAAATTTATGAACAGATNTCTGATTTTTCTGAAGCATTACCAGCCACGAAAAAAAAGTGTTCCATGTGCAACATATATAAATTTATGAACAGATGCCAATAATTATATTTTTCGCAAACTCTGCATAATTTTTAAAGTTACTTATATTTCGTATGCAGTGATTTTGAGTATTAGTAATTTATATGCTGCAAGTAATCGTTTGTCTACGTATATTATATGCCATATTGTTCTCCGAAAATCCATTTCCCTGTTTCCAAAGAAAGTTGGACACGTGTGAATAGTTGCTAAGCAATTCTAACATTATTCCACGTCACATATTTCCAACTCTCATATATTAGGTATAACATCCAACGTGTGATAGTAGCTACAANTCTGATTTTTCTGAAGCATTACCAGCCACGAAAAAAAAGTGTTCCATGTGCAACATATATAAATTTATGAACAGATACCAATAATTTTATTTTTCGCAAACTCTGCATAATTTTTAAAGTTACTTATATTTCGTATGCAGTGATTTTGAGTATTAGTAATTTATATGCTGCAAGTAATCGTTTGTCTACGTATATTATATGCCATATTGTTCTCCGATCCGAAAATCCATTTCCCTGTTTCCAAAGAAAGTTGGACACGTGTGAATAGTTGCTAAGCAATTTTAACATTATTCCACGTCACATATTTCCAACTCTCATATATTAGGTATAACATCCAACGTGTGATAGTAGCTACAANTTAACATTATTCCACGTCACATATTTCCAACTCTCATATATTAGGTATAACATCCAACGTGTGATAGTAGCTACAACTACCGTTTCACAAATGTTATCCCAAATTCACTGTCTCGGACAAATAAAAAAGAATTATCAAATATTAAATATTTTGCAAGATTTAATATTTTTGCTAAATAAAATTTGTTTAGCATTACATTTTTTTTGTAGTTACTAAATTTTAAATTAATTATTTATATTTTTGCCCATTAACATAACAATTTACTGATTAATGATTTATGTACACATTACAATTACTACAACGGGAAGTTACATTCATATGACTGGAAAGTGATCTACAGGCATAGTCAGAAGTGCCAGTTCTATTTGTAGAGCACATTGGATGGATGCACATTTTACAATTCCTCTTCTGGTAGGGAAAGCCCTCCAACATGTGATGAAACAAATGGTGCCCTGCTTCGCCGTCCACTGCACGTTCAACAGTCTGTTTCACGTCTATGACCTGGGCTGGTTCATGTGGCTCGAGGTGTAGCCAAAGCTGAGTGCTGTTCTCTACAAATGAGGAGCGAAGTACTGGCCCCCTGTGTGTTTGCCTGCTCTCAAGTCTCCTCGCTTCCCCTACGCAGTGCAAGCAGATTACTGCTATCAGCTGTCAACACACTGCCTCTCTCTGCCTCTGCATACTTGGCTTCAGTACTAGCAACCCACTTACAACACCATAGCTTCTCCTCCGTCTTTCCACACCTTCAGTCGCTGTCTAGTATTTTTTGTGGTGCATCAAAAGATAAATAAAACTGCTGAATACAAAGAAATGTGTGATTATATTCCGTACATGAATAGTAATGCCTGTATTGTATCAATAATTTTTTTTACATGATTCAACATAGGCAAAGCCAGTGTAAAGGGAACATAGCACCTTTCAATTAGTTTTGAGTTAGTTACTTGACTAATATTACAAATAATGAATTAAAATACCTATTATTTCATTCCAGCACTTCCAGTAAAGACTTAATGATGTTAGACAGCCAGGAATGCCACTTCACTGGTCTATCTTAGGAGCTGAAATGTGTAATAATACGTAAACCCTTTGCAACTTGGTTTTTGACTACCACAGCCCTTTTCTGACCCCTCCCACCATTAATCTATTCACATAAAATGTAAAACTGTTTTTAGTCACCTGTCTGAAGATAGAAACAGATATTTCTGTAGGTTTTTAAAAGTAATGCAGCACCAATTATTTTATAGTTGTATTGATTTCTCGTGGCATGACCCTACAGTAAAGAACATGNTTTAAAAGTAATGCAGCACCAATTATTTTATAGTTGTATTGATTTCTCGTGGCATGACCCTACAGTAAAGAACATGCCATTTGTTCTGTGTTAGTCCATAAGGCAGATAACTAGCACCCCTTTTAGGGTTAGACATGGGCCGAATTTCATAAAATTAGGTACACGTGTCGTACTTATTAAATAAACCTGACTTTCATGGTTTTCGACTATGTCAGGCACTTAGTTTTAAAATGGCTGCCATGTTAACATTTGGTGTGATGTCATTTTGGAAACCATTCAACCAATTTAAGCCAAATTTTGCGTGCTGGCAGAGTATTGTGTAAGCATTAAATTTTGAGTTAAGTATTGTTAGTCTGCCATTTTGTAAAATTGCACAAAATAAAGAAATAAAGATTTTCCATTACATCTCAAACAATTAAACCAATTTTACATTTAGTTAATACTATGATAGGCCAAGTAAACATAAGTGGTTGAACTAGATAATGTACTTATTTTCAGAATGGCTGCCATATAAATTTTTTAAGCTTTATTCACTTTTTTGGCAATTTTGGAAGATACCATCATATGAATTAATTAAGTTATTGTGCCATATCTTGGTAAAAAAAAAAAAACGACTAATTCCTACCGAATTTGGCAAACAAGTAGTATTGGTGCATAGCATGTTAAGTAATATGTTTTAAGCATTCCAGGCACTTATTTTCAAAATGACTACCATATAGCCATTTAAGTTTAGAAAGCTATATTGTTGAAATTATGTAATCCTAACTTAACTTTGTATTATGGTTGTAGATATTATATCTATCTACATGGANTTTAAAAGTAATGCAGCACCAATTATTTTATAGTTGTATTGATTTCTCGTGGCATGACCCTACAGTAAAGAACATGTCATTTGTTCTGTGTTAGTCCATAAGGCAGATAACTAGCACCCCTTTTAGGGTTAGACATGGACCGAATTTCATAAAATTAGGTACACGTGTAGTACTTATTAAATAAACCTGACTTTCATGGTTTTCGACTATGTCAGGCACTTAGTTTTAAAATGGCTGCCATGTTAACATTTGGCGTGATGTCATTTTGGAAACCATTCAACCAATTTAAGCCAAATTTTGCGTGCTGGCAGAGTATTGTGTAAGCATTAAATTTTGAGTTAAGTATTGTTAGTCTGCCATTTTGTAAAATTGCACAAAATAAAGATTTTCCATTACATCTCAAACAATTAAACCAATTTTACATTTAGTTAATACTATGATAGGCCAAGTAAACATAAGTGGTTGAACTAGATAATGTACTTATTTTCAGAATGGCTGCCATATAAATTTTTTGAGCTTTATTCACTTTTTTGGCAATTTTGGAAGATACCATCATATGAATTAATTAAGTTATTGTGCCATATCTTGGTAAAAAAAAAAAAACTACTAATTCCTACCGAATTTGGCAAACAAGTAGTATTGGTGCATAGCATGTTAAGTAATATGTTTTAAGCATTCCAGGCACTTATTTTCAAAATGACTACCATATAGCCATTTAAGTTTAGAATGCTATATTGTTGAAATTATGTAATCCTAACTTAACTTTGTATTATGGTTGTAGATATTATATCTATCTACATGGANTGCTATATTGTTGAAATTATGTAATCCTAACTTAACTTTGTATTATGGTTGTAGATATTATATCTATCTACATGGAGTGTATTTTCTCCATTTTGTAAGATAGTGCCATGTGAATAAATTAAATCTTTGTCATCTCTGGAAATAATTGACCAATTCCTATAAAATTTGGCAAACTAGTATTAATGAGGCAGACAACCATTTAGCTTAGAATGCTATATCACCAAAACCATATACTCAATTCCAACTTTGTATGCTAGCAGTAAGTATTACACCTGTCAACTGTATATACATGGAGCATCTTTTGTCCTCCATTTTGTAAGATAGCGAAATTTGAATAAATAAAGTTTTTATCTCAGGAAATAATCAACCCTTTCTTACAAAATTTGTCAAATGTATAGTACTATGGCAGACCTTATTAATANATCAACCCTTTCTTACAAAATTTGTCAAATGTATAGTACTATGGCAGACCTTATTAATATATTTATTTTTAGCCTATTTTCTGAAGGAAAGAAAGGAAAGGCTTGTGAGATCACTTTCCTGTCTGTGCGTGCGTGTGTCCCCTATTCCATTTTTGAACTTCCTAACCTCATTTCACTCAACTTGGTACACACATAAAACATAATTACATCTGACTTGTAGTTTTCGACCATGTCAAGCACTTGCTTTCAAAATGGCGGTTCTTAAAAAAATTGAGTGATGTCATCTCTGAAACCATTCAACTGGTTTACACCAAATTTTGTATGCTGACAGAGCATCTTGTAAGCATAAAATTTTATAGTGGATATTGTTGTTGGTCCACCATTTTGTGTAATAGCACCAAATAAAGAAACGAAGATTTTACCTTATATCTCAAACTATTGAAACATTTTTCACCCAATTTGGCAGGTAAGTAATACTACGATAGGCCAAGTAAATGTAAGTGATTGAACTTGGTAAGGTACTTATTTCAATATGGTGGACATACAAACATTGTAGGTTTATTTGGTAACAGTCATATAAATAAATAGTTGTGTTGTATCTTGGTAAAAAAATAACAGATTCCTACCAAATTTGGCAAACAAGTAGTACTGATGCAGATAGTGGTAAGTGATATGTTTTATGCATGTTGGACACTTATTTTCAAAATGGCGGCCATATAGATATTTTCGTTTAGAATATCGTCTTAACTAAGTAATCAATTCAAACATAAGTGGCAGTAGGTATAATTATCAGGTGTATATACATGGAGCTTCTTTCGTCTGCAATTTTATATGATAGTGGCATGCGAATAAATACATTTTTATGTCATCTCGAGAAATAATTGACCAGTTCCTATCAATTTGGAAATTAAGTTTTGCTGCAGTATATTATGTAAAATCTCATATTGTAAGTACATAAGGCATTTATTTTGAAATTGTAGATATTTAGCCAATTTTGCTT
This sequence comes from Clitarchus hookeri, assembly GCA_002778355.1. Taxonomy (NCBI): domain Eukaryota; kingdom Metazoa; phylum Arthropoda; class Insecta; order Phasmatodea; family Phasmatidae; genus Clitarchus; species Clitarchus hookeri. The sequence goes on along the minus strand of NQII01002458.1, from coordinate 282,502 downwards.
TAAATGCTGTATCGTCAAAACTACGTAATCATTTCCAACTTATCTTTATATACTGGCAGGTACATATAACTATTAACTACGTATACACTGAAAATCTTTTGTCCGTAATTTTTTAAGATTACTCCATTTGAACAAATAAGCTTGTTGTCTTCTAGAGGCAAATGACAAATGCCTACCAAATTTGGCAAACTAACATTACTGCAGCAGGTGGTGGTGTAAACTGGTTTTTTTTAAGTAGGAACTTATTTTCAAAATGGTGGCCTTAATGTTTCAGTTTAGTATATTTTATTATTGAAACAAATTTCAACGTAACTTTGTATGCTGGCAGTAACTATTACTTATTACAACCATAAAATTTGTTTATGCAGAGCCTTATTTCTCTGCCGTTTTGTATGATAACCTCTCCAATAAAAAAAATTTAAGTTTTTATTTCATATTCTGGGAAACACTCCACCTATTTTTACAAAACTTGGGGGAGATGTATTGTTCTAGGTCATATTAATATATGTATTTTTAAATATNTTTTGTATGATAACCTCTCCAATAAAAAAAATTTAAGTTTTTATTTCATATTCTGGGAAACACTCCACCTATTTTTACAAAATTTGGGGGAGATGTATTGTTCTAGGTCATATTAATATATGTATTTTTAAATATGACATTTTCATAATAGTAGCTATAAAATCAATATTTTGTGTGCTTTATCTATGGAACTATGTAATATATTTTAACTTAGCTTTTTATATTGGCAGTATGCAATAATCAAGTGTGCTACTACTATATTTTTAGACCTCCATATCTCGACGACTGATCCACATATTCCCACCAAATGTTACACTGAAACATTTTAACTAATTTGTATTAAATTGTGAACACTATAAATGCTACAGAAGGCCATGTAAACTTTACTGATTTAAATGGGTCAGAAAATGATCAAAATGGTAGCTTCATATATAATTTAGGTAAGTTTAACATGTACAGGATGTTCTGCCGAACGTGGACATCCCCAAACTGTCCGGAACGGTTGCAGATGATGTAATTAGGTTTTCGCTAAATTAAATTATGTATGGGGCAAGTAATGTTGCCACAATGTGACCATTCGTAACACGTGTATGGACAGAAAAAAAATTGAACCACATATGGTTTTTCCTCTGGAAACATACATTTATTTCAATGGCATCTGAAAGTACATGCAAAGAGGAATTCAGAGATATAGCATATGGAATGGAGAGCAACACAGAAACACCAAGATATAATGTGCAAATATAATCAATAAGTTAGGTGGGCTGGTAGTATGGGTAGTGGACCTGTTACTCAGCTGTAAACAATATGTGCCATGACTTCCTGGTGGGACAGCATCCTAATAGCAGCGCAGCACCAGTCCTGTAATCCGTTATGGTAAGTGGTATTGCAGTGTGTGGCTGTACGTACCAATGAAGTTCACGAATGAGGGAAAACTGGACATTCTACTTATTTACGGTGAGAGTGGCAGAAATGCCAAGTAAGCCGTCCAATTTTATAGTGAAAGGTATCCTAATCGGACGCCCATCTCACTGCAAACAATACGAAGAATTTGCACACGTCTGTTGTCACGAGGTGATTAGAATTCCACAGCACGAGTGCGACGAAAGACTGCTATAGGTGAGACGCATCAACACGATGTGTTGGCATGTGTCAATGCAAACCTCCACGTGGGTAGCAGAAAACTTTCCAGGTTCGTAAGAATAAGTAAAGCAACTGTGTTACGGATACTGCGCCAACGGAAATTCCATCAATATCACTTGGTTTTTCATTAGGCATTACATGAAGGTGATTTCCAGCAGCGTGTTAAGTATTGTAGGTTTGTTCTGATGACTGTAAGGGATGACAGCAATTTTCTGAAGAACATACTATTTACTAATTAAGCGACCTTCACAATCCATGGGCGTGTAAATTTACGAAATATGCACTGCTGGGCTACAGAACCTGCGTTGGGTCTGGCAGGTGGAGCACCAGCGACAGTATGGTGTGGAANCGAAATATGCACTGCTGGGCTACAGAACCTGCGTTGGGTCTGGCAGGTGGAGCACCAGCGACAGTATGGTGTGGAATCATTTGAGACTACGTTATAGGGCCATACGTCATTCAAGGGACAATGACCAGCTCTACGTACACCCATTTCCTCAGAGAGACCTTATCAGCTCTTCTGGAATACATACCGCTCAACATACATTGTGATGTGTCGTTTCAGCATGATGGTTGTCCTGCACATTTTGCTTTGGTGGGAAAGCAAGTGGCAAATGAAACATTTCCAAACCGATGGCTAGGGCGTTGTGGTGGTGCAAGATGGCGAGCTCACTCCCCAACCTCACACCTCTTGATTTTTTCTGTTGGGAACACTTAAGTATATGGTGTACAACATGGTTGCCAGAAGGCGTGCAGTAACGCATTGTAGCTGCTTGCATAGGCATTACGCCTGAAACATTTCAGGGCGCTTGACACTCGATACATGTGCATTTACAGATGTGTTTTGTGGTCAATGGTAAATACGAGCACAAGCTGTGAAAAGACCTAATGCGTAGTGTTTCAACCTTGACTGTTCTCTTAAGGAAGCGGTCCTGCCAGGATGAGTGACGGCACGTGTTGCTTGCTTACTGCTGCGAGTACAGGTTCACTGCCCCATGCTACCGGCCCACTTAACCTAAACATATTTGCACATTATGTCTTAGCGTTTCTGTGTTACTTTCCATTCTATATGCTATATCTCNCCCACTTAACCTAAACATATTTGCACATTATGTCTTAGCGTTTCTGTGTTACTTTCCATTCTATATGCTATATCTCTGAATTCCTCTTTGCACGTACTTTCATATGCCGTTGAAATAAATGTATGTTTCCAGGGGAAAAATCATATGTGGTTAAATTATTTCTGTCCATACATGTGCTACGAATAGTCACTTTGCGGTAAATTACTTTCCGCCATACGTAATTTATTTAGCGAAAGCCACATTTTGTGATTTGCGACAGTTTCAGAAATTTG
>NQII01002458.1:229257-279469 GCA_002778355.1 Clitarchus hookeri | reverse complement strand
GGGGGGGGGGGGGTTTCCACGTTAGGTAGACTATCATGTATATTAAACAATTTATCCAAATTCAACCAAAATGTGTGTGTGTAGACAGTCTACATTAGAAGCTGAGGGACCAAACAGCAGATTTCCATCAAATTGTTAACACAAGTAGTGCTACGGTAGGTCATGCAAACTTGCAGGTTGTATGTGTCCGAGTCACTTATTTTCAAAATAAAGGCCCTGTAAATATTTTAGGTTAGTAAATCCTATCATTCGGAACATTAGACTGATTAAATCCGAAGTTGATGCTCCAAATCCGACCTCTGTAATTGAGTTAATTACATGCTAGCTTATAGTACAAGGTTTTCTGGGTTCAAGCACCGGCTAAGGCATGTGTGTTTTTGTAATTGTCTCTACTGTTGCATAAGTTTCTATTTTAATTTCTAAAGTTATTGTTTTCAAAGAGAAGTCATGTCCGTACTATCAACTCATCTTTTAAGAAATTATTTAATACTTAATTACACCCATGTTGAGGAAGGCAGGCTCGTTAGTTATATCACTGTCTTCTTTAATAAAATTGAGTTTATGAATCTTAATAATGTACATTTAAAACTTAGTTAAAATTTTTGTGAAACTTCTTTTAGCTGTTTTTAGAACTGAAAATATGAGGATAAAACTAACCATCATTCACAAACTGCATTAACAGATCCATTTGTTTTGCACCAGTGTTGAGATATTCCCAGCTTCACCACTTGAACAATTTCTTGTCTTCATATTTAAATAATAAGAGAAAAATAGTCTTCTGCAAAACAACCTTGAGTGTATCATTTTCCCCGGAAACAGTCTGTTCAGTTATAATGGCAAGTTGAAAGGGGTCTTTCCTACACTGCAGTTAGTTTACAGGGAAAATATAAATATGCATTTTAAAATTCCAATTTTTAAGTTTGTGAACTGACAATAATACATTTGTTACATAGAGCCTATATATACAAAATTATGTATTTATGTGTTTGTAAAGGGGACTTGTATAGTGTCAATAGCGCGTGCCTCAAGAAATATTGATGGGCTGAATATAATGTACGCCCTGTTTGCTTGGTCTGTTGCAGCGTAAGTCAATAAAAAGTCACTGATAGTATATTTGTTCTGATAGCAGTGGAAAAATATGGTATTTGAAGTTTCCAGTCCTAAATATAGGTCATAAGATTCTGCCTGGAAAAGAGGGAAAAGTCAGGAATTTCCAAAATGGTGTATTACATTGGACATCCTGAGTGCATCATCTGTTGGGGAAACTACACCTGTAATTCACTGGGATGTGCTCGCACTTCTCTGGAAGGGACGTCTGACGTGAGGCCTTCAGTTGTGAGCCAAGTAAGATGCTCATTAGTGTTGCAGTTTACTAGTCATACACTAATAGGTTCTTTCCATATTGGTGCCTCAAGAGCTAAGGTGTTCACTGCCACTGTGCACATCAGTGATGCTGATTGCCATGCACTCGCAGATCAGGTGCAAACTACTTGCATTTAGTTCCTTTGTGGTGTTCACAAGTTACTAGAGTTGGAAAAAACTGCAATTCAGTTTTAAACGTCTAATAAATGATAAACAGACTCCAAAATACTAATGTCCATTTTGACAATAACTGTAGAATTGAAAATTACAATGACTGAAACATTAAAAAAAAAACACCTTTACAAGGAACAGCGAGGGCTCTGATGGAGCCAATCAAAGTTGCCGTCCTGATGTAAACATATATTGTTGACCAGTCAAAATTTAACAAACTTTAGACACAACAAGAGGGTGGTTTGAATGACCCTTTCAAAGGCTCTGGCAGACATTGAAAAATTATTAAAATGTGTTAACTATATAATTCAGAAGACTCGTATCAAACAACTTTAATGTGCACTTTTATGAGGTGGTGATTTGATGGACCCTAACAAAACCCTCGAATGATGAATTAAAGTACACGCTAAAATATCCCTAAAACAATTGAAACAGTTAAGTAACCTTGGGCATACACCTCGATGAACACTTAATAAATTCTTAACAGGTGGATGGATCACTGTCAATGCAAACTGAAATCAATAGCGCAAAAGGTGAGTGTGGCCTCTTTCAACTCCTGCTCATAACAGCAATCCACAATGCGAGGCTAGCCACACAGCGTAGTAAAAAGTTAAATACAAATTACACACTACATATTCCTACAGTTTTCAGGGGTGCTCTTTCGGTTGAAATTAGTCTGGTGATTGTGGTGTCAGCAGTTTCTGAGATAGAGATAATCCTTTGGTTAATTGTTTACTTTTTCCAATAAACTAGGGAACCACAACCTCTACGAGCAAGTTAAGCCAAAAACACTATTTAGACCGGGCAACCAAAAGGGAGTTTTTTTATGCGTCTGTGAATGTCGCTCCCCTAATCCAAACTATGTAGTCCAAGAAAATCACCAGTTGAAAACATTTCAAAATTGACGATAATTAAAAACACGTGACCCACCTGTTGAATTGCCCTTAGGCCCATAGCACGTTTTTCGCATGTGGGAATCTTGCTGGATGATGCCGTTGGTCTGCGGGTTTTTTTTCGGGGATCTCCCTTTTCCCCTGCCCCTTCATTCTGGCGCTTCTCCATTCTCATCTCAATCACTCTCATCGGCTCTGAAGACATCCTTGTTAAGAGCCGTCCAAATCTCTTCACGCCCAAAGCCTGTCAGCCTAATCGATCGTGACAGAAGTAGCAGGAGACTACATAGCCAACGATCGATTGTGACAGAAGTAGCAGGAGACGGCATCGCCAATGAAACCCAGGTTGAGCACACAAGCAAGTCAAGTGGTTAAGTAGGAGAAGACCTCTAAAGGCTCGTGCACAACCATAAATGAACTGGGGAAGGGGCGGTAGCTGACAATTATGCAAGCGTGGACGGAGGGAAATTACATAGGAAAACAAAGACAGTCAGGAAAGGGGACCGCATCTAAGACTATAACAGATTGGTGACAAACTGCTGCAAACTTGTCAGCTTGTATAGTGTGTTGCACAATTGTTGCCACCAGCCAACAATATCTGGAATGCAGTTTGCTTCTTGAAGGCCAGGAGTAGCTCTGTTACAACTGCATGTCCAGGATTCCTTGTTGGTGGCAGACAGAGAATGCTAGCACGAGCAAAGTTGTGATCTCGAACACCTTCATTGTCTCTAGTTGCTGATGCTTGTTACTTTTAGGAACACATCCATCACCTCGTCAATATTTTCAAACACAGTTAAAAATGTCAAATAAGGGACAAGATGTTGTTGCTTCTAATATAAATATTTTTTCCATGTTCAATGAGCAGGAAATTTCAAGCATTCTGAATGTGTAGTTATTTTGAAAATTGTCACCACTTCCACAAAATGTCATGACTAAATGGAATGTGCTCTTGTCCTACATCTGGTTCATAACACCAGTATTCACATCAGTATATACTAATGTGGATATAACCTTACGTACTTCAAAATGTATTTTTTTGAATGTTCAATTACAGAATACCTGCTACTTTTGATTTTCTCACGTTACCTTACCAAATACCTACATTAGAATATTATGTAAATTGCCAACTTTTGTACTGTAATTTTAAGCCATGTTGTAGGTTGTACTCAAATCCATGGCAATTTATTTCGTAGGTAGGTACTTTTTTCTATGCCCGTGGCATTGTCACGTTATTTAGAGAATGATGATGGAGAAAAGCTCAACGTTCCTTTGCCTTTTTGGTATTTGAGAACCTGATCTGTTGGCTGTAAGTGTGTGTGCATTTTAGAAATCTAGTTGTCTTGTTTTGTAATTAATTAAAGAAACATTACTTTCCTGGAAGTATGCTCTGAGTAAAGATTAGTTTGGTGTGGGACTTTGTGTGCCCCTGAATCTCCCTCTGCCTTTTGACGCACAGCCTTCTAGTTTGTCAAAGCACTTGTTGCCTTCATATGTTCTTCTCTGACTTTGTTGAAGTTCCTCCTATTTTGTTTTTAGTTTTATTCAAATGCTGCTTTTGCAATTTTTTCTAGGTCAAAATGCATTTTGTCCTTTTGCTTTTTTGAAATGTTGCTTGTCTTAAGATTGTTTGCTACCTTGACCCATTTACCTTAGAAATCTTGGTTTAATGTACTACTTTTCTCTTGGTACAACTGCCTCCTGTCATAATGTTGTTTTCCCCTTGCTTGTCTGGCCACCTTTTGTCTCCTGATTTTTCCTTTTTCCCTTTTCTTGTTTTATTACCCCTTGTCCTTTGGTGTATTTAGTTTGATCACCTCTTGTCCTTTGGTGTATTTGTGTATTTAGTTTGATAACCTCTTGCCCTTTGATGTATTTAGTCTAATCACTTTGTACTCNTCTTGTCCTTTGGTGTATTTAGTTTGATAACCTCTTGCCCTTTGATGTATTTAGTCTAATCACTTTGTACTCCTTGATGTATTCCACTTGTGTTTGTACCCACCTCTGATGTGTGCAGTGTAGATGACGTATGTGCGGGGTGGTGTGCGCAGGTGGTGTGCAGATGAGTGACCAGCAGACGGGGGGTGGTGGTGGAGCACCGCCCCCGCCACCACCCCACCCACACCATCAGGCGGTCAGTGTTGCGCCCGGCACTGCTGTAAGGTTGCAGCAGGTCCTTGCCTCCTCCCGTGGCCAGCACTTCACCTTCGTCAACGTCCCGGGACTCGCCCAGGTCTGTCTGTCCGTCTGTGTCTCCCCTCCACCCCCTTCTCTTTTCCTGTCAACTAGTTCCTCGTGCTACTCGCATGGCTTGGTAGCATTTCTATACATGATCACGTATGCTTGAGTAAATATTGGTGAAATTCCATACACTATTCATTTCCTAGACTGGGTAGAAAGAAGTATCTGCTAATTGTTGTTCGTAGCAGAGGTNGTGAAATTCCATACACTATTCATTTCCTAGACTGGGTAGAAAGAAGTATCTGCTAATTGTTGTTCGTAGCAGAGGTTGTTGAAATCATATCTGAACTGTGGGTGTAATCAGCAGTTGAAACTTCTTACTTTTGGGCTTTCTTGATTAAATGAACTCTGCTTGCTGTGCCTATAACCTCNTGTAATCAGCAGTTGAAACTTCTTACTTTTGGGCTTTCTTGATTAAATGAACTCTGCTTGCTGTGCCTATAACCTCATGCTGTTGTAAGCTGACCTGCGTGCTTTTCAGGGGCACAACTGTTGTCTTATTGGTTGTGATAAACTATATAAGTCGGTGTGATTATTGTGTCTCCTCTAATAACATAATTTATTTGTAGCATACTGGACCTCCAATTACTACAGTTATTCCTCAACGACTGTGACTTCTTGAATCCTGCTTTCAATTACCCATGGATTTATTTCCTCAGGCGCAGTGGAATGTATTATCCTGTTTTCCATTTTGCGGCTCACAATGTTGTACATTTTTGAATGTCCTGGTCGGTATTAAGCAATAAATATTGCAGGCCAGTAGTTGGACGGAGGAGCAAGCAATAAGTATATTGTCCCGGTGAAGTGCCGCTGTTGCCTGGTCTTCTCACTCTGTCTCTACCATCTTCCCTTCCTTTCTTGAGGCAAACCTACCCATGTCATTTTCAATTAGTTGATTTACTAGTTTTTTATGTTTTTAAAAAGGGAATTCCAACTAGCTATTCACCTTGCACAGCACTACAGACATAACTGAACTACGAATTTGCATTTACGTCTCTGTATTGAATTTGTGTTGCAACTGTGATAAAAGGTATTTGAATTAATAACCAGTGATTCTGCTATCATAAAACTTGCTGAAGAAGTTTCAGGAGGGCCAGAAAAATTTAGGCTTATTAACCAGGAAAACTTATTAAAAAGGTAGAATTACTTTGGTGAAACAGGTTGAAAGGGTGTTTCACTGTACTAAAATACATGTCATGTTTTGTAACAAAGTGTTGCATTTTAATGTTGGATTGACTAGAAGTTAATTTATTTTTGCAAACACTTGTTTTGTAAAGAAGAAACGTGAGTCGTCANACACTGGTTTTGTAAAGAAGAAACGTGAGTCGTCATTTAAAACATGTCAGCAGAGTCTTGGTAAATAGTTGCATAATTTTCATCTCACTGATGTTATTTGAGTGGTTTACAAATTGTGGCATGCTGTAGCAAATCACCATGAAATGCAGGTCTATTTATTGCCTGATAAATTACGCACCTCCATAAGTGTATTTTGTTGCTATTAGGGTTTTAAGTCCAATTTCTCAGTTCTGGTACATCAAATACTGTGGGAACTGGAACCATTGAACACGGTTCGACCGAAAGTGTGTCCACAGAACATTTTCTGTGGTCCCAACAAAATTCCTATGTAAATAATGCTAAAAAAAAAGTCTGTTTTTGCAGAATTCAAAGTTTTATTTTTACAGCGTCGATCGAACAAAAATTTCCGTAGCATCGCCGAAAATTACGTGCTCCCATCATTACACAATGAAGTATGAACTTGTGCACTTACCAAGGAATACAAAGTCTGTATACAGTACATTATGTACACATGCACAAGTAATACTAAGAGAGAACGCAAAGGAAATACATTTTCAACACGCATTGTTTTCTCTTACGTCTCACTGCCCTGCATTCAGTCCAATTTTTGTAATCTACCACTTCCAAAGTAACCTGTTGTTAATTTCGTCACGATGTTGCACTTAACTCATACTTTGTAACAAAAAATAATAAATATTAACAATAGACATCTCAGGTTATTCCTAGTGTGTAACAGCTGAAGTGTTTCTGTGGGAATTGTCGGACCGTTCATGTCGATTACTTACGAACTTTCCCAAGCTGTCCAGCAAGTTGGGGTTCATCCTATCAATTTGAACTCTGCTCAAACTGCCATGTGAACAACTTGCTGCATTTTACGTTGATACCAATAAACTTCCCTTTCAATCTATCAAAGTTGCTGCACACTTGTTCATGTCACAGTTGGAGCAACACTACAGTAATTAATTCCTGGCGATTCGTTAATGTATTCATGTTCTACATATCTATTTCTCAAATGATCATCTATGAAGTTTTATCTACTGTGCTAGTAGCATTCATTGTGTAGTTTTGTGCTAGCAGTATACTCTAAACCTGGCAGCTTCAGTAATTTGACGCCGTGCAGTTGTGTGTGGTGTACGGATCTGCATGCACTTGACCGCAGTTCTCGATTGGTGCTGATATCAGCTCTGTGTTTCGATCAAACGTGTGACTTTTCAGCACCTTGCAAATCTCCTCAACCTTTTGAAATGTGTTACATAGGGGGATTTGTCCATGACTGTTTGCGACGTCTGTCTAATAGATGCTATATTGCATTTACTGTTTTATTTGGAGCAGAGTTCTGAGAATTAGTTTTATAAGTTTTGGAATGGGGAAACTAATTCAACATGTGCCTATTTCTGTCATTAATTTGTGATAGTATCACTGTGTGTGTAATTTCTTCCTGTTCTGACCAAATAAGTTTCTCTGTTTATGTTTTCGCAAGCTTTGTGTATCAATGTTTATATCTTCCCTTTCAGTGCACTTCGTCAATAAAAGAAGAATTTTGTAACACTATACCAAAGTTGTTTTGATATTATAAATGTTAAATTAATAACTTAATTTTTGTAATTGCATTTTTCATTTATTTAATTCTGAACCTACCTGTATTAATCTTCATTAAATAATTATTTATACACTCACGAGTTTGAGTTTTCCTTACTTTCCTTTCCATACTAATTTTATCACACATTTGATGTTTATTGTGCACTGCAGTTACACATTTACCATGTTAGTCACTTTCGTTATAATTTCTCAGTTTGCTTATTTATTCTAAGCATTTAATTAAAATTTATAGTCNTTACCATGTTAGTCACTTTCGTTATAATTTCTCAGTTTGCTTATTTATTCTAAGCATTTAATTAAAATTTATAGTCTTGAAAAAATAATTTTTTAAAAAGAACTTGGTTTTGTGGGTAACTTTCACAGAAATTGGATTTTTTTGGCCAAAAATCATTTCCAATGTTTGCTTTAAATTTTCTGTTTGCCCATTATTTTCTTTGGTACTGTAGTTCTGTTTTTGTGTTGTAAGAGGCTTTTTGTCATCCATTGGTGTCTCCAGCTAGCAATAAGTAGTGGCATTCTCCCCGCCACCTTATCTCTGCACACACATGTGNTTACCATGTTAGTCACTTTCGTTATAATTTCTCAGTTTGCTTATTTATTCTAAGCATTTAATTAAAATTTATAGTCGTGAAAAAATAATTTTTTAAAAAGAACTTAGTTTTGTGGGTAACTTTCACAGAAATTGGATTTTTTTGGCCAAAAATCATTTCCAATGTTTGCTTTAAATTTTCTGTTTGCCCATTATTTTCTTTGGTACTGTAGTTCTGTTTTTGTGTTGTAAGAGGCTTTTCGTCATCCATTGGTGTCTCCAGCTAGCAATAAGTAGTGGCATTCTCCCCGCCACCTTATCTCTGCACACACATGTGNTGTCATCCATTGGTGTCTCCAGCTAGCAATAAGTAGTGGCATTCTCCCCGCCACCTTATCTCTGCACACACATGTGCACGAGCACACTCTCATACTTGATCTCTTTATCTCCGGCACTCCTGCAAGCAGTGCCACCTCCGGGTGTCCTGTGTTTTCATGCTTCAGCTGCAGCATTCACCTGGACATTCAATGCCTTCTTATTCTCCGCACTTGGTTCCTTGCTTCCTTTCAGGGGGCCACAGTGGTATAGCGGTCAGACTGCTCACCTCCCACCACAGCAAACTGGATTTGATTTCCAGTGGATTCTCAAGAATTGTTGCATGTGGTGGATGTCACTGTTAACTAGCTGGCAGGTTTAGTCCCGTTTCTCCTGCTCTTCCCTTCCACCATGGCTCCATCTTCACCTCACGGGTGCTCAAGACCTCATCGTTAAACACCAGCCAGAACCTTGGCACTACAGCTCTTGCCGTCACCTTGTTCCAGATCCTTTCTCAACTTATCACTGCCAACGTATTTCTCTATACTTTGTGCCTGCAGCGTTTCATTTTCATAGCTTTTCGGTTTTTATTTATTTTTTATTTTTCTCATTGAGTGTGCTTTATGTGTGTGGGCACGTCATGACCAACTAGTTACACTTCAATGCCACTTGTTGGTCATGTTGCAGGAAATAGTATAGTACAAATTCTAAGTGCATGCAAAATATCTTATGTGCATTGTTTGTTATTTACAGTTTCCATTAATATTTTGGCAAAATGAAGAAAGATTATTGGAAAAATATAAAATGCATTGGCATCACCAAATCCTTTTTGCCAATTCATGCCACGTGCAGTAAAGTTTTTCAGATTTTCAACCTAGCAGAGCCATGTGTTATGCTGGTTGTAGCCAGTCCTTATTGTGACATCATCTGCGACACAGTTAGTCTTTTTTTGTATTTTAGTACTCCTTAAAATTTATAGTGTGCCCTACATGTATACAACTTTATATCCAATAGAATAGTTTTGACTTCATAGTTGACATACCAGTAAATTTTGCCAACATCTTTCCGCTCTCAAATGCTAATTAAATTGCAATGTCTCGTACAGTCAACTTGAGTCATCATTTCACGGTTCTAGGAAAATGGTTGTTATTTCGAAGGGGTTTACAATTCTAACCAAACACGTAGCATATAGTTTCCTATAATAATAACGCCAGTCAAATTACTGTCNTCGAAGGGGTTTACAATTCTAACCAAACACGTAGCATATAGTTTCCTATAATAATAACGCCAGTCAAATTACTGTCACGGCTCTAACCTCATTTTAAATTCTGTTTGCAATGACCAGACCATAGATCTTTGACTACAGTGTCGGGGATTGCGTGATTCGTTCACATTGGCGGCAACCNTCGAAGGGGTTTACAATTCTAACCAAACACGTAGCATATAGTTTCCTATAATAATAACGCCAGTCAAATTACTGTCGCGGCTCTAACCTCATTTTAAATTCTGTTTGCAATGACCAGACCATAGATCTTTGACTACAGTGTCGGGGATTGCGTGATTCGTTCACATTGGCGGCAACCTACGAGTGCAATAAATATGTGAGAATAATGATAAGAGATGGTTTCTCTAAACGGTAGTTGCGAATATATTTTGACTTTCGGGCAGAATATCTGATCAATGGATGCAGGAAATTTATGTTTTAAGAGTCGTGGCATGTGGGTTTTTTGAACATTGTTATGTACGATAGTTGTCAGGATCATCCAAAAATAAAACGACTGATACGGGAAAACAGAATAAATGGGATCACAGCAACGAGGTTCCACTGTATATACAAAGAGTGTGTTAAAATTGTACTTAGGACATTTTTGCACACCTTTAGCAACTTGCAAGATCAAATTTTACATATTTTAATTGATTTTATCATTCTTTTATAGAGCAAAAATAAAATGTTTGAGTGAAATATTAATTTATTTCAATATTTTGACCTTTTTCTGAAGTAATATACCCTAGAGAGACACACAAGTCCTTCCATTGTCACCAAAAAAGCTAAAACAAGGCATAGGAGCTCCATTTTCATTACCCAGTCCTTTGCGGGCTTTATACACACTTGAAATAAGGTTGGTAAATAGTGGCCATCTCACTGATGTTTTAGGGTTTAGTGGTTGACACCCAAATTATGGTACACAGTCTGTCGCAAATCACTATCTCTGATCAATAACATATAGGGGACTATTTATGGCTTGAAAAGTTTGGTGCCGTTACAAGTGTGTGTTGCTACTATTCATCTGATAAATTTGATCTCGGAGTGGCTGATAACATTACTCATTTTACAGGTATAATGTACACTGGAGAGCCAAAAAAACTGGTATAGGCGTGCATATGCAAATAACAGAGGTATGGAACCAATCAGAGTAACGTGATGGTCGGCAGCGCCTATATAAGACAACAAGCATCTGGCCAAGTTGCTAGATCGGTTACTGCTGCTACAATGGCAGGTTATCAAGATTTAAGTGAGTTTGAACGTGGTGTTATAGTCGGCGCACGAGATATGGGACATAGCATCTCCGAAGTAGTGATAAAATTTGGATTTTCGCGTATGACCATTTCACTAGTGTACCGTGAATATCGGGAATCCAGTAAAACATCAAATCTTCGACATCGCTGCGGCCGGAAAAAGATCGCGAACAACCGGGACAAACTACTACTGATGAGAATCATTAAACGTGAGACGTGCAACCCTTTCTCAAATTGGCGCAGATTTCTATGCTGGGGCATCCACAAGTGCCAGCGTGCGAACTATTCAACGGACCATCATATATATGGGCTTTTGGAGCCGAAGGCCTACTCGTGTACCATTGTTGACTGCACGACACAAAGCTTTACGCCTCTCCTGGGCCCGCCAATACCGCCATTGGACTGTTGATGACTGGAAACACGTTGCCTGGCCTGACGAGTCTCGTTTCTAATTGTATCGGGCGGATGGACATGTAAGGGTATGGAGACATCCTCATTAATCCATGGACCCTACATCTCAAAAGGGGAATGTTCAAGCTGGTGGAGGCTCTGTCATGGTATGGGGCATTTGCAGTTGGCGAGAAATGGGACCCCTGATACGTCTAGATACGACTCTTGACAGGTGACAGATACGTGAGCATCCTGTCCGATCACCTGCACTCATTGATGTCCATTGTGCATTCCGACGGACGTGGACAATTCCAGCAGGACAATGCGACACCCCACACGTCGATAGTTGCTTCAGAGTGGCTCCAGGAACACTCTTCTGACTTGATACACTTCCATTGGCCACCTAAATTATCAGACATTAATATTATTGAGCATATCTGGGATGCCTTGCGTTGTGCTGTTCAGAAGAGATCTCCACCGCCTCGCACTCCTATGGATTTGTGGACTGCCCTGCAGGATTCATGGTGTGAATTGCCTCCTGCATACCTTCAGACATTAGTCGAGTCCATGCCACGTTGTCTTGCGGCACTTCTGCATGCTCGCGGGGGCCCTACACAATATTAGGCATTTGTACCAGTTTTTTTTAGCTCTTCAGTGTATATATCTGTTTCCCATAAGATTCTGTGTTTTTGAAAAATTTGCCTCCCTGCTTTTGGTGAAGCATTACTGTATAACATTTTTTTTTTTTTTTTTGCAATATCATGTTTCCATCTTACCTATTGTCCAAGTAGCCTCCACATTTGGAGAAAAAAAACATTACCTTGGTATGAATTTGTAATAAATCTATTTGCTCACAGTCGTTGTGCCTTCTTTCAGCAATACAGTCCAGCTTTTTTAGGGGTGTATGAACATTTCAAAATTTTTTGAATATGAATATAATAATTATATTTACTCAATTCATATTTTCCTCAAACTGTGAAATAAATATTCGTAATAGTGTAAGCTTTCAACTAATTCACAAATTCAGTAATGGAAGATGCTCTTTAGTGTAAAAGGAAAAATGTAAATCATATTTTACCTAGTGTTATAATATTCTAAAATTGTTTTGAATGTGTGAATATTTTGTGATTCTTACTCAGTATGAAGAAATGCTGCTCGACACACCCTAGACCAGAGCTATTCAATTTAGTAGCCTGCAGGTCACATGCAGCCTTCCAGACTTGTCACACACTAGCCAGAAAACAAAATATTTTATCAGCAATTATTTTTTTTTTTAATTTGAACTTTTAAATACAGTTTCTAATTTAATGTCTACTGTAGCCATCATTAGTGCAAAGCTTGTAAAATAAAAATATTTAGTTACATTTTCACGTAAAGAAACAGAGACTATGTATAAGTGACATATAACTTNAAGCTTGTAAAATAAAAATATTTAGTTACATTTTCACGTAAAGAAACAGAGACTATGTATAAGTGACATATAACTTTGTGGCCCACCCAGCATTGCATTTACAGTAATCTCCTCATTTACCGGGGTCAGCTTAGTCGGGGTGCGGCTTAACTGTGAAGCCACCAGTTCATAGTCAAATATTGAACAGCTGCTGCTATTAATACCAATGCCCACACTGTTAATTACCAGTCTGCAGTCGAGCGATGCGGTACCAATTAATTTTGATATTAAAAGTATTTTGGTACTATATTTACACAGGTTTTTAACAGTGAATATCTATGAAACTTGGAAGCACAGTGGAACAGCGTTATTGCGAGTATGGCATATACCGTCACGTCTGCCATTAGGATAGTTTTTAAATGCACAGTNAAGCTTGTAAAATAAAAATATTTAGTTACATTTTCACGTAAAGAAACAGAGACTATGTATAAGTGACATATAACTTCGTGGCCCACCCAGCATTGCATTTACAGTAATCTCCTCATTTACCGGGGTCAGCTTAGTCGGGGTGCGGCTTAACTGTGAAGCCACCAGTTCATAGTCAAATATTGAACAGCTGCTGCTATTAATACCAATGCCCACGCTGTTAATTACCAGTCTGCAGTCGAGCGATGCGGTACCAATTAATTTTGATATTAAAAGTATTTTGGTACTATATTTACACAGGTTTTTAACAGTGAATATCTATGAAACTTGGAAGTACAGTGGAACAGCGTTATTGCGAGTATGGCATATACCGTCACGTCTGCCATTAGGATAGTTTTTAAATGCACAGTNTACAGTGGAACAGCGTTATTGCGAGTATGGCATATACCGTCACGTCTGCCATTAGGATAGTTTTTAAATGCACAGTCATTTGCCCTATCATTTGAAAGGAACTTAATTTTGTTTATAACGCAAGTCTGTTAATGAAGCCTTTCACTATAGTAGTACTGTAAACTCGTATTTTTAAAATTTTTAAACACGTCACAGTTTAAGTGACATCCACCCATTTGCCATGCCAGAGCCAGCCTTTGTTAGTATGTGTGGCATGGCATCACTCGCGTCAGATGGAGGAGTGTGGGAAGAGCTGCAAGTGGGTGGTGTAGTGAGGGATAAAGAGGATGGGTATGATGGGAGGGGAGCAGAGGGGAATGGTACGTACTTTGGAATATAGGTGGGGTGGCGAGATACTCTCTGCCTACCGCTCCTTCTATGTTGTGGGGGTAGGAAAACTGTCGCTTGCCGCTTCTCCACGTGCCAGGCATGTAAGGAGTACGTTTAACAGTTGCTAGACAATGTCATGTTGTTTATGATGGTTAGTGCATTTTTTGCAGCTTTATGTTGGAGCGGATTTAAATTGTGAGCATAGCTTTGTGTGCTATAGTTTTTGTAAACCTTAGTTCTATTTAAATTATGGAGTGTGCTAATAAAAGAAAAACACTTGCCATTGCAAAAGTTCAAAATCATATGCGAGGTTTTCAAATGTGCGTGACCTAAGTAAACACCCTTTTAGTGTAGTTCATTATATAAAAAATACAACAATATTTGTGTGTTGAGTACTTCCCGCATTGGTACGAACAGCGACACATTTATCACATTTAGTTCTTTTGATGAAGTTAAAATTGAATTTTATTTCAGTACAAACAAAATTTTCCACTGCATCATCAAAACACTCTCTTATAAGAAGAACTGCAAAACAATCACGTTTCATGAAAGACGAAATTAGAATTCCCCCCACCACCAATAAAATAAACAGAACCATAACTAGTCTATTGTGTGGTCATAACAAAAATAAAACNTTAGAATTCCCCCCACCACCAATAAAATAAACAGAACCATAACTAGTCTATTGTGTGGTCATAACAAAAATAAAACAAATTGGGAATGGCAACCAGCTATAGTAGCCTACATACTGTTGAGTTGAGCAGAATAACAAAAGGGCATGTATACAGTTNTTGGGAATGGCAACCAGCTATAGTAGCCTACATACTGTTGAGTTGAGCAGAATAACAAAAGGGCATGTATACAGTTATGAAGTACAATCTACGAGATGTTATTACAAGTGTACAAGACAGTGAATTCTGCATGATAAAAGTAGTGGAAAAATNCGAGATGTTATTACAAGTGTACAAGACAGTGAATTCTGCATGATAAAAGTAGTGGAAAAATAAAGGTAATGTAAATGTGCCTAAGTAAGTAAAAATATGCTGGTAATTCACACTTTTTTTTATAGTAAAACAAGTTAATATCATAAGTTTTCATTTGTTTTAAATGTCTCTTTTCAATATTGATATTTTTCTAACCTACCAAAGCTACATTTGCTTATGTTTGAACAGATATATGTGTGTCGTCCGCGGGTTGGAACAGAACCCGAAAGTAACATCTGTTCATGGTGTCAGTCCTTCCCGTTACGAATGTTTAGCGTGTCTGCACATGGGATTGGAGGAAGTGTGTTATTGACCTGCTCTTTGCTTTGTGAGCATGAGAGAGAGAGAGAAGTGTGGNAATGTTTAGCGTGTCTGCACATGGGATTGGAGGAAGTGTGTTATTGACCTGCTCTTTGCTTTGTGAGCATGAGAGAGAGAGAGAAGTGTGGCGTGGTGCAGCGTGCTAAGGGGAAGGACGAGGGATGGGAGGAGAAAGGAAGAGGTCAGAGGGGCGAGAGACATGGTGAGAAGGGGAAGTGTTCTAGAGGGGCAAGAGACAGGAGGAGAAAGAGAATCAGTCAGAGGGGCGAGGGGCAGGAGGAGAACTATAAGGGGGGAGGGAAGTTCAGTGATCTCCAGGCTGTGTGTGTGTGTGTGTGTGAGTGCGCGTGTGTGTGCGTGTGCGCGTGTGCGTGCGCGTGTGCATGTGCGCGCGTGCGTGCGAGAGAGAGAGAGAGAGAGAGAGAGAAGTAGCGCCGCGCTGCTTGATAGACAACTTTCATTCAAAATAATAAAGTATTTCATTATTAACACTAGTGTCTGCTTGTCAAAAAGGTGAAATACTGTAGTTTACAGTAGTTTTTACATGCAGAGGCTATTTATGTAATAACCATTTCGCCGAGTGCGACTGGGTGACAAAATATCACATTCACATAAATATTGTTTGCAGCAAAAAAGATTCCATTGGCAAAGAACGCATGGTTTTAATAAGTAAAAAACAGTTATTTTCGCTTTGTTGCTGAAGTGGGAGGGGAGTCAGAACAAAATGGTGAGCCGTCCACAGAAAGGCTTGGCAATTGCCAGTCAAATCCAAATTATTAGCTTGGAGGATATAAAAAAAAAATTCATTTGAAGCAAATTTCTGTAATTTTCATGTAGCTAAGAAAACAAAAACAAATAGGTTTCTGCAACTTCTTTGCAAAAAAATTTTTTCCATGTAAGAAGTATTTGTATTTTATCAATAATAAAATATTTAGTAGTATATTTGGTTAGGTTGTGGATTTGTGTTTGAGTAATGTTGAACTGAGCGGGATTTAATTAAAATATTATCTACAAAAGAACAAAAGCTGTATGTTGGTAATGTAAAAATCTTGAAAAATTCAAATCCTTGTGAATGTACTAGGGCAGTTTTAAATGTCTCGATAAAGTAAAATATTTATCACACAAAAATTACTGTGATATGACAATGTGCATTACATGACAAGTGTGCTCTGGTAAGGTTGTCCTTTCATCCTTATCGTTTAATATTTTTTAGTGTTTTCCACTTAATATGTACTGATTAAAAGAATAAATAACAAATTCAATCTAGTTTTAGTGAATTTGTAACAAAGACAACAGATTTGTGTTCTAAGATTAATGCATGTTTTTTTTTTGCTATAAAATTTATTTGGTAAAATGAAAATATTTTTTTGGCGAAATGATGGAATTTTAATGTTGAAATCTGCTCGTTTTATTTACCTATAAGAGAGTCCCTATCTATGTTTCAAAAACTACTCAGCCAATTCTTGTCACACATGGCTCATAATTAATACAATGGTGGGACANCTGATTAAAAGAATAAATAACAAATTCAATCTAGTTTTAGTGAATTTGTAACAAAGACAACAGATTTGTGTTCTAATATTAATGCATGTTTTTTTTTTGCTATAAAATTTATTTGGTAAAATGAAAATATTTTTTTGGCGAAATGATGGAATTTTAATGTTGAAATCTGCTCGTTTTATTTACCTATAAGAGACTCCCTATCTATGTTTCAAAAACTACTCAGCCAATTCTTGTCACACATGGCTCATAATTAATACAATGGTGGGACANCTCCCTATCTATGTTTCAAAAACTACTCAGCCAATTCTTGTCACACATGGCTCATAATTAATACAATGGTGGGACATGTAAACACTCATTTTAAATTGATAATGAACATACTTTCAAAATGGCATTCGTCCAAATATTTTGATTTATTTGGTACATCTAACATACAGTTAACCAATTTGTACCAAAGTTTGTATGCTGAAAATATCTATTACAAGCATCATGTATGCCAGCAAATAGCCAATTTTGTCCACCATTTTGTAAGATAGGGCCACATGAAATTAAATTTTTGTCGTATCTCGGAGAAACAATCTCACAATTCTTCCCAAGTTTGCCAAAAAAAAGTTATACTAATGTATAACAACATTCACAATTCCACCTCAAACTGCGCTCATAGTAAAAAAAAGGTTAAAATACAAATTTTTACATAATGATGGCATTTTTGCATTCACAAGTAGTACAATCATTTATAAATTAAAATGCAGAATGTTAATCAAAGAAAACACATAGTTTTACACACTATAGAGTTCAAGATACAATTTTTTCATCACCACTGCAAATAAAAAAGAAACATATGACTCGTTAGGTAATTTTTGTGGTGTTGCGTGCCATCGCAGTGAAGTAAGTTCATTTCAAAGTTGGTTAATAATGATCATTTCTGGAAAATTTTTGAACCGAACACGNGCCATCGCAGTGAAGTAAGTTCATTTCAAAGTTGGTTAATAATGATCATTTCTGGAAAATTTTTGAACCGAACACGGAACTCCTGGATTAGAACCAATCTTTTACATGGCAATCGACTTTGAAGTGAACATAATGTTAAAGTACCAGTTTGTTTTGAAATTGGAATGTTAGACCCATCTGTAATACAAATGTATATGTTTTATTTTAAGTTGGTCAGNTACCAGTTTGTTTTGAAATTGGAATGTTAGACCCATCTGTAATACAAATGTATATGTTTTATTTTAAGTTGGTCAGACACAGATTTTTGAAATAGTGACCATGTAAACATTTTAGTTTAGTATGCTTAATTTACAAAACTAGGTAACCAATTTCAATTAAACATAGTACACTGGCAGTATCTACTATGACCATCACATGTGTCTAAGAGGCACCTCTTTTGTCCGCCATTTAGTGAGGTAGTGCCACGTCAATTAATTTTATGCTAAATCTTGGGAAACAATCAACCAATTTCTACCAAATTTGGCTAATAAGTTGTACTATGAAAGGCCATTATAATTTATTTTTTTTNGGAAACAATCAACCAATTTCTACCAAATTTGGCTAATAAGTTGTACTATGAAAGGCCATTATAATTTATTTTTTTTTAAAGTGGGCCAGGTACTTATTTTCAGAATGGCAGCTATATAAACATTTTAGCTTGATACGCCATATCNGGAAACAATCAACCAATTTCTACCAAATTTGGCTAATAAGTTGTACTATGAAAGGCCATTATAATTTATTTTTTTTAAAGTGGGCCAGGTACTTATTTTCAGAATGGCAGCTATATAAACATTTTAGCTTGATACGCCATATCNTTTTTTTTTAAAGTGGGCCAGGTACTTATTTTCAGAATGGCAGCTATATAAACATTTTAGCTTGATACGCCATATCTACAAAATTATGTAACAGATAACCTAACTTTGTATGCTGGCAATATATATGTGCAAGCATCAAATAAGCTAATACATAAAATCTTTTGTCACCATTTTGGAAGATAGCACCACGTGTTAAATTAAGCTTATATGTCCTATTAAGAATAAACGACATAACCCAGCCTTTGGCGAGAACGTGTGAAAGGTGGGTAAATTGACTAGCAAGAACGTGGAATGGCAGAGCGAAGCTGTAGATGCCTTGTCGGCATGGAGGTATGAACTCCTTATTCTTGGACGGCGAGGATGCATCTGGAGAGAGATGGGCTAGGGTACTAGGTGCAGTGGACAGTTTTGCAGCAGGCTGTGCTAGTCCTCTTTATACTAGTCTGGCCGAGGGAGGGATAGCAAGACATGTTCTCGACTTTTTACAACAAGCGGATAACACACAATTAAAATGAGGCACAAAAATATTAAACAACATGTAAAATGTAAATTTTCTACAATTGCTCATTGTCAGTAGTTAGTATTAATCTGAAATTACGACAGGGAAACAAAAACTTTCTGCTGGAGGTGTGAAGCTGAGCCTTGAACCTAATTTGCAGTCTATAACCAACGATGTTTCGCAGTTTGTACTCGCCCAGTCACGCGACTCTAGTCCAGTCTTNCAGTTTGTACTCACCCAGTCACGCGACTCTAGTCCAGTCTTTTGATTAGAATCAAATTTCAAGTGTTTGTTATATGGTATTGGGTTTTAATACTGATAATGTTATAAATATATTGCAACCATATAAATAGATTTGACAGAAAAAGTGTAGTTATATGATAAACATATTACCCTTGTAAATAAAATTGAAGACTATAATATAGCTTATTTTCTGTGAGCGCTATAATGTATTATTTCTGATTGCTGGGCAAGAAAGCTGCACGTTTTAAACATCTTTTTCAAGTGCTTCAACTATGGATCTAATCACCTTATGTCCATTGCAGCGGTAAAAAATTGTAAAG
This sequence comes from Clitarchus hookeri, assembly GCA_002778355.1. Lineage (NCBI taxonomy): Eukaryota > Metazoa > Arthropoda > Insecta > Phasmatodea > Phasmatidae > Clitarchus > Clitarchus hookeri. The sequence goes on along the minus strand of NQII01002458.1, from coordinate 259,886 downwards.
CAAAANTTTGATTAGAATCAAATTTCAAGTGTTTGTTATATGGTATTGGGTTTTAATACTGATAATGTTATAAATATATTGCGACCATATAAATAGATTTGACAGAAAAAGTGTAGTTATATGATAAACATATTACCCTTGTAAATAAAATTGAAGACTATAATATAGCTTATTTTCTGTGAGCGCTATAATGTATTATTTCTGATTGCTGGGCAAGAAAGCTGCACGTTTTATCTTTTTCAAGTGCTTCAACTATGGATCTAATCACCTTATGTCCATTGCAGCGGTAAAAAATTGTAAAGCAAAATCAATTCTTTCTCATTATCTATGCGTGAGCAGCTTGGCGACGCGTTTTGATGTAGGTAGGCAGGCAGGCTTAACGTCTCATCGACGTCCGTCATTGTCATTACAAACAAAATGTTGTTAGAATCTGGTGGAAACCATATGGGGTCGGAAGGATACGTACCATGTTTGTTTACTGGTTACTACTTCTGCACGATCTGCCAAAAAAAAAAAAATTCTGATGTGAAATAGACAATAAGTTTATTTTTCCCACCAGTTACCTTTTTACATTTTACTCCATTACATCCTTTTTACAGGTTATGGTATTATACTTTTTGACACGTTAAGCCGTTACAAAAGGCTGGTGATTACTCCTACACTGATATTTTTGTTGATTTTCTTTATTTGACCTTTATTACGTGAAACATTTATTGCAAGAACGGAGGGTGTGGGGTACTTGCCTGGAAAACTGGGAATTGTCAGGGAATTTCTAGTCATGTGGAAATTTCATGGAAATGTCAGGGAATTTTTGCGACAACTGAGAATTATTACGTAATATTACATAATAGTACTTGTAAAAAAGTGAATATTGTATTAAAGTTATTGAATTTTCTGTTTATTTATAAAGGGAAATATGTTTCTACCCTATTTTAGACTGCAAAATAATTAATGAACACAGCGCCCGATAACTGAAACAACACGTCATGTTAATCTTTACACACCACTCGGGTATTTTCGGCTTGCTTCAGTTCTTCGGGTTTCGCTGATGTACGAAGGTTATTGTACACACAAGAGTATTTAGGATCTATGTACAGTGCATTCTTGCCAACCTTTCCGATTTTTCCGGAAGTCTTCCGGAAAAAGCTGCCATATATTGTTTTCCGGAAATATATACATTCTTCAGATTTAAATAAGAAATTATTTTACTTACGTTAAAATACGGAAATCGTAGTGTTGTGACAATATAGATCGATACTGATTTTGCCTGCATCCAAGAGATCACGTTACGAGAGGGTTGAAGTCTAGTGGAAACGCGTGTTAAAGGATTTTAATACTGTGTGCGATAAAAGCTGTATATAACTACGTATGGACTGTGATTACAATGTGGTATGTATTATGTCTCTTGCCGGCCATGCTTTTGTGAAGTCTTGATAGGTTACTTATTGTTGACTGCATAGTTTAAAACTAAAGATGAGTAGACGACAGCAGTATTACTACCAGACATTCCGGGAATCATACAGTGTGGAGTTTCCATGTATTATAAAATCAGACAAGGGTGATAGGTTTGGCTTTTGTAGTAAATGCCGATGCGACATAAACATTGCATGTGGTGGGAAAACAGATATTAGTGTACAAGTTAAAAGCGCAAAGCATGTCGCCAACATAAAGTGCCAGGAAGAAAATCAGAAGATTTCTAAGTTCTTTGCAAAANTGGTTACTACTTCTGCACGATCTGCCAAAAAAAAAAAAATTCTGATGTGAAATAGACAATAAGTTTATTTTTCCCATCAGTTACCTTTTTACATTTTACTCCATTACATCCTTTTTACAGGTTATGGTATTATACTTTTTGACACGTTAAGCCGTTACAAAAGGCTGGTGATTACTCCTACACTGATATTTTTGTTGATTTTCTTTATTTGACCTTTATTACGTGAAACATTTATTGCAAGAACGGAGGGTGTGGGGTACTTGCCTGGAAAACTGGGAATTGTCAGGGAATTTCTAGTCATGTGGAAATTTCATGGAAATGTCAGGGAATTTTTGTGACAACTGGGAATTATTACGTAATATTACATAATAGTACTTGTAAAAAAGTGAATATTGTATTAAAGTTATTGAATTTTCTGTTTATTTATAAAGGGAAATATGTTTCTACCCTATTTTATACTGCAAAATAATTAATGAACACAGCGCCCGATAACTGAAACAACACGTCATGTTAATCTTTACACACCACTCGGGTATTTTCGGCTTGCTTCTGTTCTTCGGGTTTCGCTGATGTATNCACCACTCGGGTATTTTCGGCTTGCTTCAGTTCTTCGGGTTTCGCTGATGTACGAAGGTTATTGTACACACAAGAGTATTTAGGATCTATGTACAGTGCATTCTTGCCAACCTTTCCGATTTTTCCGGAAGTCTTCCGGAAAAAGCTGCCATATATTGTTTTCCGGAAATATATACATTCTTCAGATTTAAATAAGAAATTATTTTACTTACGTTAAAATACGGAAATCGTAGTGTTGTGACAATATAGATCGATACTGATTTTGCCTGCATCCAAGAGATCATGTTACGAGAGGGTTGAAGTCTAGTGGAAACGCGTGTTAAAGGATTTTAATACTGTGTGCGATAAAAGCTGTATATAACTACGTATGGACTGTGATTACAATGTGGTATGTATTATGTCTCTTGCCGGCCATGCTTTTGTGACGTCTTGATAGGTTACTTATTGTTGACTGCATAGTTTAAAACTAAAGATGAGTAGACGACAGCAGTATTACTACCAGACATTCCGGGAATCATACAGTGTGGAGTTTCCATGTATTATAAAATCAGACAAGGGTGATAGGTTTGGCTTTTGTAGTAAATGCAGATGCGACATAAACATTGCATGTGGTGGGAAAACAGATATTAGTGTACACGTTAAAAGCGCAAAGCATGTCGCCAACATAAAGTGCCAGGAAGAAAATCAGAAGATTTCTAAGTTCTTTGCAAAACCTGGAAATGCCGATTTGGGCGGTACACCAGCAGAATGCTTGTTTACTTCTTTTTTGGTAGAGCACAGCAATCCCCTAACTGCCGCAGATCATGCAGGTTTGCTACTAAAGAAAATGTTCCCGAACTCGGAAATTGCAAAGTAGTATGGATGTGGTCGTACAAAAACGTCAGCAATTGTAAAGGAAATGGCTTCTGATGCAAAATCTAGTGTATTACTATGTTTGCAGAATCCACCATTTTGTGTTTCAACTGATGNAAGGAAATGGCTTCTGATGCAAAATCTAGTGTATTACTATGTTTGCAGAATCCACCATTTTGTGTTTCAACTGATGAAGCAACGACACCAATTCAAAGTTTTATCCCATTGTAGTGACGTTTTACGATGCCACACAGGAGAAAATTGTGAACTCTGTTCTTCCTACCCCTGCCTTGNTTATCCCATTGTAGTGACGTTTTACGATGCCACACAGGAGAAAATTGTGAACTCTGTTCTTCCTACCCCTGCCTTGGAAGGAGATTCTACTGGACGGAATATAGGTAATTTAGTGCTTGCACAGTTAGCAATAACATTCCTGTTGAACGCTGCGTGGCTTTTTGTGCAGATGATGCAGCTGTAATGGTTGGCCATAAAAATGGTGTTGCAGCAGTGTTGAAAGANGCGTGGCTTTTTGTGCAGATGATGCAGCTGTAATGGTTGGCCATAAAAATGGTGTTGCAGCAGTGTTGAAAGAGAATCACCCTGGGTTTATTGTGATTGGTTGCATTTGTCACCTGATAAATTTATCTGCAGAAAAGGCTGTATTTGCTTTGNTCACCCTGGGTTTATTGTGATTGGTTGCATTTGTCACCTGATAAATTTATCTGCAGAAAAGGCTGTATTTGCTTTGCCAGTAAAAGTTGAAGACATTCTTGTGGACTTTTTTTATTATTTGGAAAAAAGTTCAAAGAGAAAAGAAAGGTTACAAAAATTTCAAGATCACCATGATACAGAAGTGAAGAAAATACTTAAGCATGTCTGCTCAAGATGGCTTTCTCTTGGAAGAAGTTTGTTGAGGGTTTTTGAACAGTGGGAACCATTGCTTACGTTCTTTAAGGGAGAGGTTGCAAATGAGCAACCTTCATCTTTCAGTCTCACCTCTTACAAAATTCCCAAACTACAATCATCATCCTATTCAACCTCTGATGGGATATGTCAGAAAAACATAAATGAGAAAAGGAAGAATTTGGGTTCTGCTACTGATTCCAGCAAAAAGAGAATTGCTTTGACATCAGCAAACAGTGATGCTCCTATTCTGCAGAATACAATTCCTTTTGTAAATCGGGAAGAAAAACTATATATTCCTTTCTTCTGACCTAGATAAAGCATTTTGTGCATTTCTTCTAGGTGTCCTCCCAACATTTGAAAAACTGAATGTAATTCTTCTGTCAACATCTCCACACATTCGTATTTTGAGAGAACTGTTGCTTGATTTTCTAAAAGCATTGCTGTATTTTGTGAAATCAAAAGCTTTGGAAAGTTGCTCATTATTTGAAGTGAACTGTCACTATTCAGAATCAGTAAGACGACACCAAATTAGTAACAGGAATTAAAGCATCAAACATTGTGAAAACACTTGAAGAAAAGGATAAAGTAGTTTTCTTTGCATCTGTCAGGACTTATTTTGTTACAGCATGTGACTACATAATTCACAGTTTCCCCATAAAAAATGAAGTCTTGAAAAATGTAGCTGTGGCAAGAGTGAATAATCTCGACGATGCCTACTTTTCTTCTGTTAGCTACTTTGTGGATTTGTTTCCCTTTATTTTGCCCGTACAAGGTGAAACTAGGGATGCAGCTATGGATGGAACTGAAAAACAGTTCTCAACTCTTCAGATAGATGACATTGCAGCCCTTAGTGCTACAGGAGATAGTGATGATGAAAAGTGGGCCAAGTTATCCAGGAATCGTAGTGTTGATGGCTTTTTAAAATACAATTGAATATGTAGAATAATGTTATCCATCCTGTCCATTCCACACAGCAATGCAGAATGTGAGCGTGTTTTCAGTTTGGTGAAAAAAAACAGGACCCAGTTCAGATCCTCCATGTCTAATGACACTATAGAATCAAGTTCGGTTTTAAAATGCAGGAAATCACGCTTATATTATGAACAATATTTTAGTGCAGAATTCCTAAAGAAAGCCACAGCTGCTTCTTTAAAACCACAGTATTCCATTTCAACATGAACCGCAGAATACAACAACATAGCAAAAATAAATAATAGTAGTATGAATCCGTAGTGCTCTAACTTAATTAGGAAGACAGTTTTAGTTAATTATTTTAGTGCAGATTTAACCAGCTAAGCTAACAACGCAATGCAGGTGTCTTGGAGATGGCTACGGGCGCTAGTTACATCTTTAAAATGGCTGTGCTCTGATGCTTCGTCTCACATTCCACTGAAAGTAGAAACGTAATAAAATATTAACATAATAGGTTTTTTATTAATGTTATTACTGTAGTAAAGCCTAATGGACCTTGTCATGTTAAGCGGTAGTATGTATGGTAAGCCTGCGTTGTTTAGTGTAATTTTTATTAAAAAATTTAGTGATTTTATTGTGTTTACAAAATCTTCCTAATTATGATTTCTTAAAGTTGGCAGGTATGGTGATGACGTTGGCTCTTGTATGCTTTTGCATAAGAATTTGGAAACTTATTTTTTGTGAGAGAATAACAATTAGTATCTCCCCAAGCCATGAACAAAGTTTACTATTTGACTTTAAACGCAGAAAAAATGATAAAGAAATCTTTTTGCTTTATTAATTGTTAAGCACTCATGTGGTTTTATTACAACGAGAATTTTCTGTGTGGTAAGAGTTATTTGTTTTGGTGATCTGCAAGAAATTGTTTTGTTTAGTGTTATAATGCAGCATTGTCTCATTCACAGTAGCAATATTTAATTAAAAAATAATTTTATTATAATTTGTGGCACGTTGGGAATGGGGAGGAGATTTCTATAATCCAGATTGTACCCAAGTTGCATGCAAAAAATTCTTCTGGGATGTGTATAGAAGGCACCACAAATGATTTCCTGTATGTGTGCATGATGTTATATGTTTTGTACCATTTTGCTTCGCCTGAACATGGTCTATGATGTCTTCTCTAGCATTAATTTAAGTTACCATTTTCATTCGTCGTAGTACTAATCGCTGTTCCGAGTGTGGCTTTTGCAGTTTGCTCGATCATCGATGTCAAGTGCTGAAACTGCTGTCAATACTGCTCGGCTTGCCAGGTGGTGTCATGTCATAAACATAGCAAAAAACTGATTCATTTTACACATTACGTCTTAATTTCAACGCCACTGTCGCTTGGTGTATTTGCATGACGTTTCATGAACGTAGTCGTAGATATTTGTTTTGTTATTGGCTGCAAAATCATTCAATGTAGGACTGAAAGTAAGCTAGTTGTATATACTGTTTATTGTTAAATGCACATTGTCTATGAGGACATTCTTAACCGTTTTTGTTAGCAACTGGAAAATTTTGTGTTAATTTTTCAAATTACGACGAGAACAGCACATACAGAAGATGCCGTATTTTTTGTAATTTAACTGATAGGCCTACATTTTTTGAAAATGAGTGCGAGTGCTTTTTGAAAGTGTACATTTTCGCTAGATTGGCTGATTAACGAGAGTCTTCAGGTTGATGGATCTCTGTTTTTGGCCAAATGCAGCGTGTGCATACCGGTGTTTTCTATAGGCAAGACAGCAGGGAAAAGCCACATTAAGGGCAAGAAACAGCACAGAGCAATTACGGCTCTCTATCTGAATGTACTTCCCTGAAAATTCTTTTTTTGCCAAAAAAATCTGTTTTTTTAAAAGAGTCAGCTTGCATAAACTAGCAAACCTTCAACCTTAACCGATGAAGAAACTGTAGGTATGTGTACAAATAAACAAGAGCCATCTTTGCTTGAAACAGCCAATGAAATGTGTGGCTTAGATAGATTGGTTTTAAATGACTTCACTCGTGCAGAAGTTATTTGTTGCTCCTTGACAGTATTGTCGCACAACAGGTTTTTAAATAGGACAGTTTGTATGAGAAACTTAATGTTAGAAGTGTTTTTTGTTATGAGAGAGGCTGCATTTGATGAGTAATGTGTTTTATTATTGGAAACCCTTGAAGTAAGTTGTGCGATGTCCATCTTCACATTTTCTTAGGACATTAGGACAAATACAAGATACATTTCTACAAGCAAGTAAGAAACAGTTTCCTAAAACATTGGTTTAAATTATTACGCAGACCTGATAGTTTTGTGTGCATATTTTGTGATCATAAATATTCTGGGAAATTTTGTATTTAGAATTGGGGAAATGAGGGAATTTTTTTGGCACAGTGAGAGGCCACTCTGATGAAACATTTATTGCATGAAAACTAAATTCCTTTCCTCTACTTCCATCCTTGGTGCTCCGAGCTTTAAATTGCACCAAAAGCAGTAGCAATTCTTTTGCAATACCACATATATCGTCACATTTTTTGCTATGAAATGGTACCCCACAAGAACATTAATGATCTGTATTTGACACAAAAAGAGTTTAAACATTGTAAGCCATTTAATGTTTAACGAGTGCGAAATCCATTTCCGATAGACTTTTTGTACTAAATTTAGACAGTTTGTTAACAAAATTTAAATTTATTTCAATAGGAAGAATAAATGGTGACCATTTAAGTATTGAGGGTGATCTGTCATATCTGGAAAACTGTTCAACGTATTTAAAATATTTTGATGTGCTGTTGGAGCATCATGTAAGCATTACATTTTGAAATGGGTATTTTTGGTATGCCATTTTGGAAAATAGCACTAAATGAAACACAAAGATTTTACATTATATCTCCAACTATCAAAGCAGTTTTCACCCAATTTCGCACATCAGTAATACTAAGATAGGTCAGGTAAATGTGTGATTGACCTTGATTAGGTACTTATTTTCAAAATGGCTGTCGTACAAATATTTTAGGTTTATTTGGTTTATCTACTATACCGTTTAACCAATTTCGACCAAATTTTGTATTCTGAAAGTATTTATTATAAGCATATATGCCAACATATAACCACTTTTGTCTGCCATTTTATAAGATAGCCCCACATGAATAAATAAAGTTTTTGTCATATCTCTGTAAAAAAATGAACTGATTCCTAACAAATTTGGGAAACAAGAAGTACTGATGATGTAAAATGGTCTGTTTTAAGTATGTCACACATGTATTTATAAAATAGTGACAATTTAGGCATCTTAGCTTAGTATTATCGTCAAAACCATGTAATCAATTCCAACTTAATTTTGTATAATGGCATTATATATTACTAGTATAAAATGTGTGCGGAGCATCTATTGTCTGCCATTTTGTAAGGTATACCACATGAAAAAATAATGTTTTATATAATATCTCGGGGAAACAATTGACAGATTCCTTCCAAATTTGGCAATCAATGTGCACTGCTGTAGGTGGTGGAAACTGCTGTGTTTTAAGTAGGTTTGTGGAGGTTAATTTATGCGTAATCTCTCGCGATGGTAACGTCTACGACTTTTCCTGTGATGCGCAAATGACGACTTACCATGTATAAGACGTTGTCTGGCGTCTTTTTTGGTTCAACCATTGTAAGGAGTAGAAGCGTCTGGAGAAAGCTCCAGTTTCTGAGGGCGTCAAGGCTGCCATAACTGTAGATTTACTTAGTTTGGCTGACCGAAATGTTGTCGAAAGTCAGGATACGAAGCGTGGATTCGCCAAGAAGCCCCAAAGAGGCGCTCGCTATAGGGAATATTAGTGTGAAAGCAGCTGATGCATCCCGAAGGATGTGGCGCGTCCTAAGCGCCATGACACATCCTGATCTACGCGACTGGGTTCATCTGCAGTGAGGTCGCCGAGACGATCACTCCCTAAACAAGTCCCACGTCACTCCCTAAACAAGTTCCCACATCACTCCCTAAACAAGTCCCACGTCACTCCCTAAACAAGTCCCATGCCGCTCCATAAACTGCCTCCAGATTGCTTGGGGTCGATAACATCTTGTTTTTCTTTACGGCCAGGATTACCATCTATATTTGAATAATTTCGAACTCACTTAAAGAGGGTCTAATGTCACCCAGAGGTAATTTGTATAGATTCTCAGGTTCTCTGACCGGGTTTAGCTTATTTCAAGAAAAGTTTTAGTTTCATTTAACTATTTTGAACAGTAATCTTTATCCAAGTTTGATTTTTTTTTTTATAAAGTTTACCAAGATTTGTTTAAGTCGTACAGATTATTAAAAATTTTATTGATATTGATATAGCGACTTAAGGGCATTTTGGTTATTTGATTTTCTTTCCTCCCTTCAAGGCACTCGTGGCTAAGTAACAGTAATCAATTACATTTTTCTGTGTAGTCCTATGAATTTTGCCAGTAAACCAATACAGATTTTTCGAAACTTTGGTGATAACCAAGAAATAACTTTAAATTATTATGGTGAGTGGTTTCAGTGATTAATTATATGAGGGCTCTGATAGGGCATTTGGGCTGCAGTTCTCTCTAATGTTTTTTGTGTTAGGGTTTTTAATGTGTGTTTCTATATGCATTTTATTTCCTGTTATGTTTGGCATTTTTATTGATTCTTTAAGATTTTTTTAAATATTTTAAATTAAGCATGTAAACTTACCCTTGAACAAATTGTTAAGTTTATTTGCAGATTAAATGTTAAAGCCATTTTATTTGCCAACTAAAGCAATTGAATTTACTGTTATTCATTACAAAATACACTAAATTAAATTAATGTTTAGGAAATGCTGTAGTAATATTTTGTGTTGCCAAACTATCTGATGATATACGTAGTCTGGCTACAGTTTCGTAGGAGTCCTTTGGTTTACCTGAGGTGGAGGTTGTTTCAACATCCTCATCCTACCTTCAGTGTGAACAACATAGCTGGATTTGTAAGGGGAAGAATGTGATAATTTTCAACAACTGTGAATGTTTTATTTTACATATTGTAATGATTATTGATTCATGCAGTACATAAAGGTGCTGATTATAATATATTTAATTAGATTATTTGCCAACATAAACTTGTTTTCTGGACGTTGCTTTCTATAAACCGTGATGTTAAGGTAGTATTTATGCACAGTTCTCGTATCAATGAAGTATTTTACGTATCTCTGGTTTGTTTGTGTCAGAGCAACTTGTGACAGACTCACGAGTGGCATAGAAGATGTTGAAGTGCTAGATACTGTAGCTGTGTCATCTTGTGTGGTAACTCGGTGAGACCAGAGTGCGGCTGGCAACCTAACTTCTGGTGTAGATGCACTTGCCTACTTGGAGCAAAGTGATGGTGTTGGCATGGTGCATGTCGTGTCGCAGGTGATGCCTGCTGGAGCGACGGCCTTGCAGCAGGCGGGCGTCACCAGGATCCTCAACATTGCTCCCTCGCCGCGCATGAACGTGGTAGGGCGGGCGATGGCCCCCAGCAATGGCATGCCGGACCCCACGGCCCGCACCTTGTCCCTGGTTGCCATCGGCCAACCGCTCGTGGGCTCCTTATCATCCCCGCCGCGCCAGACGTTGCTGGTGCGTGCACCTAGCATTACCTCCCCTGCTGCCGCCCCCCAGCCACGCAAGAGGCCACGGGAACCGCAGGTGAGGCCGCCGCCTAGCGAGGAGGTGGCGTCGTTGCGGCGGTCGTGCNGGCGTCGTTGCGGCGGTCGTGCAGGGAGTACCGCGTGGGGCGCGTGGACGAGACACGGCTGCACTATGCGGAGAAGGTAGCGGAGGTGATATTCCTGCAGGCGGGGGGCAACCTGCTGAACTACCAGGACTGGCGGCAGGGCCCGTTCTCCCCGCAGTTCCTGCACCTGTTCCGGGTGCACCGGCTGGACCCCAGTGATGATGACGAGGACCTCACCCCGCTGCTCAAGAGGCCTCGCCTGGTCCCTCCCGCCAGTGCACCGGCTCCGGCGCAGTCCTCTGTCCATGGTGAGCTCCTCTGTCTCCCTTGTATCGCAGCGTTGCAGTAAGGCTTGGCTGGTGCACATTTTAGTGATGCAACAAATATTTTCTCTTAGTTGTCACTTATTACTAATAAAAGTTTTGCAGATAGTGGATTTGTAGAACTTAAATCTGATTTTTCTTTGCTAACATATTTTTCAAGAGATCATACTAACGCAATTAAAATAATTCCAAATTACATAGAAACCATTTTTTGCTGAAATAGGTCTTACTTTGGGATTTAAAATGTGCATTAGTATATTTTTGTGTGCTGTGATATTTGCATTGGTATGACTGTAGAAATACTGTACGTTTGTTTAAAATTTACGTGCATACATTATGAGTGTGTGTTTCTGGAATCTATGCATTTTATTTTTCAAAGGAAACATTATGTTTTAGAATACGGGGTACAAGTAAAGTCTCAATAATAATAGTGTGGATATTATTAAGTTAGCAATTTCATGAGGTTATTCTCTGGAATTGTCAAAAAGTTACAAAAAATTAGAGAAATTCAGCAAAAATGCATGAAATCAGTCTAAATTTATGTGTTTGCTAGTGATAAAATATAACTTTTGATATTTTTGCCCTTATTGGTGTGCTGAATAAGAAAAACTAAAAAAAAAAAAAAAAAAATTCCTGAAAATTGGGTGAAAAATGCGGCCAAAGGAAGTTTAGAGTGCGCATTGTCATAACACTCTATTTCTTACTAGCCATTGCTAAAACATCGCTGCTCTCACCAATTTCATTTAGTTTTGAATACGAAATGAATTTGACAAGTTATAGAAAGTTAAAGTTTCATTTATTCAAAAATAATAATACTTTTAAAGTAAATAACTCTTTTTTTTATACTTGTGGTATACAAGTTATTTAAAAAAAAAACAGGTTAACATATTACTTGTAGGGTGATTTTTCAAATTTTAGTTTCAAAACATCCAAAGAAACCATGTTTGCACTATACACACCTTAACAAAATCCGTATATTGACATTGTATGCCTACCTTGCTATAACTTTCGTCTCCATCACAAGCACTTCTGTTACTGCTTTCACTCGTGCCATCTTGCATGTTCCTCACGGCATCATCCTCTGTGCCATTCATTTTGCATGACTTTAAAACTCTTTGCCGCCATAGATATAGGAGTGGATCGCCTTGCTTCAAGTATCCACCAACACATTTTTGTCAATGAAGCTTTTTTAGAACGGCTAGCTTTTGTTGTCCCATGATGTGTACGAATCCATTCACTGTGAAGACGAACATGCATTTTGAATGGCCTGTTAATGACCTCGTCGAGAGGTTGCAACATGCTAGTCATCACACCTCCTGGCATAACTGCTAAATCACAGTTTGCCTCCTGAAGCTGCATCTTCACAGCCTCTGTGACATGGCCTCAGTAACTGTCCAAAACCAGCAACGATTTAAAACTTGAAAAGTACCTCCGGCCATCTCGACCACATCCACGAGATCCACCCTTTTACCCACACTCGCACTATTATCACAGGTGGAAACTTTTCTTTCAGGAAAGTTTTCTTTTTGAATCGAACATGGCAATTTTCTGCTATTGCTTATACATAACATGACTGTACACCATTGTTTTTCTGCTCTCGTCCTTTACGGAGTAAACACCAGAACACGTGACGACGAGTTGTTGACTCCGGCATATCAAAATATATCTGCGTCTGATCTGCGTTTCTTATTTGCCCTATCTGGTAGTTGTTCTGCCTTCTGAGATTTATATTGCCGTAAATCTCTGGAAGCTATTTAACTTTGCAGCTTCCAGGAAGTTTCTGGGCAATGGACGTTCGCCTTATGTTTTGGTCTTTTCTTGCCACAAAACACCTGTCACCCATAAGTGACCTTAAATTCAGTGACAGGTGTTTTTTGTCACCGTGCAATCTTACTGGCTTCAAACAGCAGCAAACCAGTTGTAACAGCAAACCCATTTTCCCTAGTTTTCAAAGCGTACTGAAGCAACACTTCTACGACCTGTGGGTACTTATATTTCCTACCCTGCAAAGCACATTTGTTTATTCTTATTGTTTGCAGTTGGTCTTTCTGTTGGCACCATCTCCTAACATGATTGCACAACACCACGGCTCGAAACTCTCGTTAATACCGGTAACTGATTAAAAACGGCAAAAGGAAAACTACACACGCGGGAAAGGGAGGAAACAAGTGACACGTTAGCGACACTGATAAGTGAAAGCGATGAGAAAAGGGATCGAGAGGGGTTGTGACAAGGTCGAAGTCCTCTCCCCTGCAGCTATTCACACCCTTCGCTCTGTTGTGTGATATACTGCGCTGTGGCCACTTTTCAGCAGGTGGAGACCCGTCGGTACGGAAACAACACACCCGACGGCAAACTAATTAATTTGACTTTGCTGTAGCTTGTTGTTGCTGCGCCGGCTGGCTTCCGCACTGTCATGATGAGCCTGGCAATATTTACGGGAATACAAAAATTCTGTGTTGTCTATACTTGAAATATTAATTATCCCTAATTCTTCATTAAAAAAATTCTGGTGCGGTTTATACATGCACGTAGCCTATACATGCTGAAATACGGTATGTTAAATTTTCAATGGGTGTGAATCCGTAAAATACGTAATTTAATTTTATATGAACTTAAAAGTAATACATTCTCATTGCTGTCAGTCTGTGACAGAACATGTTAAAGATATATATACTATATACAGTACCGTGTAACAAATATGAGGACCCTGAATATATGATGACCCCCATATTATGAGATCATGTTCCAATAAAATAATTTCCTCACTTTTTTTTTTTTTTTAAGAAAGTCATTCATTGTATGGAATCATAAAGAAACACAATATAGCTCAGTCACTTTTAATTTTTTTCTTAAATCACAGCATAAAATTAAAATACTAATTAACTGAGATTGATGCTATAAATGTACACTATAGTAAATGTTATTATTTAATTTTAAGGCATTAAAAATGTATAAATAGCATATTATTGTAACTCTTTTCTTTCAGCAGATATTTTCAGACTTTTAGATATATTTACAGTGTCAGAAAATAAATATGACCATAGACAAAAATAACAATATGAACTTGCATACTAAACACTTGAAAGAAATACGTACAGATGCCACCCTTATAGAACCAAAACCATGCCTAATTTACTGCAGGTTGTTGGTAGTTTCTAACACGGCGGTCGTGATATGAAAGTGTAAAAAGCGCACACTACTTTTTATACCATGTTATCTATGATTTTCATGTTTTGAATTCCAAATGGCCGTAATTATTTACATTGCAGCAATAAGGTAATGGCATAACCATAATGTAATGTAAATAGGGAAGATTAGACTTAACTGAATTTTATTTACCATTATTATTGTGTGTATAAATATGAAATATTCATCCATTTACATGTAATGTAATTGGCAGTCGAATGGGTATGTAAACATTGCGCGATACTGTATATCAAAACCGTTTGCTGTCGGTTGTAAGACGACTCCCATTATTTTTAATACTTTGAATCAGGTGATTACGGTGTGTGTGTGTCAAATTACAGTCGTTCAAAAATATTGACTGAAACTGTTAAAAACAAAATTGTGTTTATGAATGAAACAGAAAATACTAGACTTTTGTTTTATTTGGCAAATATCTGATTTTGAAGTGATTAATATTATTTAATTTAAGAAATATGTGTTTCTTGAAAAATAAGCAATTTAATGCAGTAATTAAGATTTGCTTCTTTACAAACATCAGTAACGAATAGTTCATAAATACCATATTGACTTGATAATGAAACAGTTTTCCCAAAAAAAATTTATACAGAAATATTGGGGTATATTTATAATTGAGGCCTATTAATTTCAATTATTGTACATAATTTTTATAAGAATACTAAGACAAAGGCTAATCACCATACTTCACAGCATGACTTCCCATATTAAACATTGAAAGTTTATTTAAAAGAAAAAAATACTGCCAAAATTGACTAAAAATGAGTGAGCCATCAACACTATCTTGGTAGGCAAATATAAACAAATATGTATTGCATTCCTTTTCTCATTTTGTAAGAACCATAGGTAGGGACAGTACGCCAGTGTTTTGAACATTCCAAAAGTGATAGTTTCAAAGTAGAGAAGCGCTGACTTAATTTCTTTGTTTTCAAAAGAACATATATTACCTAACGAAAAAATTATAATTTGATGGAATGAAGACTTGTTGTAAATNTTTAAAAGAAAAAAATACTGCCAAAATTGACTAAAAATGAGTGAGCCATCAACACTATCTTGGTAGGCAAATATAAAGAAATATGTATTGCATTCCTTTTCTCATTTTGTAAGAACCATAGGTAGGGACAGTACGCCAGTGTTTTGAACATTCCAAAAGTGATAGTTTCAAAGTAGAGAAGCGCTGACTTAATTTCTTTGTATTCAAAAGAACATATATTACCTAACGAAAAAATTATAATTTGATGGAATGAAGACTTGTTGTAAACGAATATTGTCGACACATTTAGTAAACAGTCCATGTAATTATCATAAAATTAATCAAATATGATTAAATAATGTCCCACTACATACAGATTTAAAAGTTTTTCTCACATTTACAGTAAAAGAACACACATCCAAATTTGCATCATTAAGTCCAAATGAAACATTGTAATATTGCTTAGTGTTCAAAATACATTTCACTCAATTCTACATTTTTTCGAGAGAGGCAGTGGCGCTGATCAATTAGAACACTGTTATACTTGGAAAAAATCTTTCACAATCAACATTTGCACATGGGAGGGAGCCAAATGGATTTAAGGGCACCTTGTGCAAATTCTGAATGATTCACAGCACGCCCCACTTAAGCACGCTATGTTCACAGTCTTGTTCACCCACATTTTTCTTCACTGCAAATTGCAGTTCTTTGTACCCATGAAGCAGTAAATTTTCATTGAGTTGTCAAAATAAAAACATGCTTTTGAGTCTTTTTGCAAGCTGTGGCGAAACATTAGTGTGCAGAATATCGACTGCGTCAATAACGCTGGGCTCTTGGTAGAGGTTGTGGGCTTGATCAGATGGCTTTTAAAGAAAGTGGCTTAGTCGATGCATGTACGGACACTGTCACGAACGCTGCTATCACTTTAGCTTTGCACACATCTTTCTCGCAGCTCATCAGAGCTTCCTTTGTTGCTGCACAAAAACTTCCAGTTGCAGCTATTTGTAGCACGTGCACAATTCTGCGAAGCTTTCCATAAATGAGATGGCTGCTTAGATGCGACGATCCTTCTAACATTGTTATAAGATAAACTAAATTTTGGCCAGTTTCTTTAACGAAAACGGCTTGCATCTTCACCATCTGGATCTGATCTCTTGATGCTTGCGTTAGGAACTCGATGCCAGAATGGTTGACTGATGCAACCTCTTCACTTTTCATGAACTCAGTAATGGCAGTGAGATAGTCTGTAATATATGCCACTGACTCATAGCGAGATGACCATCTTGTTAATACTGGAATAGGGAAAAAAGGAAGGTTCTAGCCAGGATACTTGTGATCTAGAAACTGCCTGAAGAGATGCTTTCTTTTCCTGGTGTTCAGGAATGCCAACTTCACTTTAGATGTTGCATTTTGTAGTTCTGGCAACTGCTACACAAGAACCTTGCTTGTCTGTCGTTTCATCACGCAACACAGCAACAGGCTGTATGCCGTGCCATCTGCATTACTGGGGCATCATTTTACTCAAGAAACATTACACTAATATTTACATCTCCATTTCATCAATAAATACATATAATTTTTTTGTCAGAGACATGTGAACATGACTTCATTTACCCATTTGGCAATATATTTTTTTTGGATGCAATTTTCATTTTTAAGGGTTGAGGGGGCATACCGGTTGAAATTTAACCATTTCGGTAAGAGGCAAGCAGTTTAAGGATAATAATGAATCAGGCGTGGGGATGCGGAGCTGTTCATACTCTTTGTCGTTCTGGTCCCCCGATGGCCATTTTCCCTTAAAAAAAAACACTGATCTCCCCAGTTGCAAAAACGATCCACCGAAAGGCACTTTTTGATCCATCAAAGGATTTTGGAGGGAAGAGCAGTGGTGGCCATATTGGGTTTATTGGCATAGAGTATGCCAAATCAATACACAATGTCCAGAGCCGAGCCGACTGTAAGCTATCTTGGTTCTGTCCACAATTTTAACTGCCATGTTGGTGACCTTTGACCTTGAACACAAAACATTACAAAAATCCCCAAATATTTATAGAAATTATAAAAAAAAATTAAAATGTTATCATGTTTGGGTTTAGAGGGTCCGGGGGGACTGGAATTGACCAGCCACAGTGTTATGATGTCACCCAACCTCCATGTTGACCCAGGTGACCTTGACCTTATAACAGTGACTTTGGAATATTTTCAAAACAAAAAGTTGAGGAAAAAATGGTAAAAATTAGATAAATTCATTAAAGTCAGTGAGCATATTATGTTACTGACTACTACCACCATTTTGGATCAAGGTGACCTTGACATTTGGCCTTAACTCAGTGACCGTTGATCTTGAACCCAAAAATTTTGTCATATCCCAAACATTGTCTAAAAATGTATAAAAAAATAAAAAATAAATTTTAATTATCAATTTTTAAAAATTATTTTAATAACTTATATTTCCGGTGGGTTCCCACAGCTCTATGCCCGCTAGACGACTGACCCTCCCCCCTACTCTCTTATCTTTGCTCATTCTGTCGATACACTCCTCGATATATTGGTTGTTTCGTTTGTATTTGTTTACTTCATCAACTAAGTGGCACCTATGAATCAGACAAACATGATTGATCTAGAGATGACCTTGGATAATCCTGAACCCAAAAGGAAAGTCTAAAAACGTTTATAAAATCAAAAAAATTATTTTAAAAAATTTGGTTTTTTTTGTCAATCTTTTGATCATTTATAATCTTTCCATCAATCAGCAGTCCACTTAGAAATCTACACCAGTCTTTCGCAATCACTCCACGTGCTCCACAATCAATGCTTTTTGAGGGGAAAACAAGTAATTTTCAGGGGGAAAAGGGAAATTTTTTTGATTTTAAGGGGAAAAAGGTATTTTTTGATCGGAAAATGGCTTTTGGGTGACCAGATTGACAGAATAAACAGCTTCGCGCTCCCATGTCCTTGCGTCCGACTTCTAATTGTACTACTGCAAGCTAGAGCATGTTGCACAGTGCATGCTGCATATGCCAACAGGAGGAGGCGTGGCTACGACGGAGGGGGCTGCTGCGACGGTTGCAGCAGCAGAGCGGCGGCCGGCAGTGGCGGTGCCCACAAAGCGGGCGGTGGCCGGTGCGCAAGAACAGCTGGCGGAGAAGGCGCGGCAAGAGGCGCACGTGCTCCAACGCGTACAGGAGCTGCAGCGCGAGGGACTGTGGTCGGAGCGCCGTCTGCCCAAGTGCCAGGAGCCGCCGCGCACCAAGGCCCACTGGGACTACCTCGTCGAGGAGATGGTCTGGCTCGCTGCCGACTTTGCCCAGGAGCGCAAGTGGAAGAAGGCCGCTGCAAAGAAGGTGCTGCACCTTTCCTCCCACTTTACTCACATTTACATCTGTAATACATTATAAAAAGTAGACGTAATGCACATGGTGGTACTCTTAGCTAGACATACACAAACAAAAGTTATGCGAACACATTTTCCACGTGGATGCGTGGTAGCACAACGTTTAGCTGGCTAGTCCATCTTCATCAGGCGGCGAGCGTGCCCACGTGGAAAGGGTGTTTTGTCTGACTTTTGTTTGTGTATATTTCTATACGAGTGCCGTCATGTGTGTACTTGTGCATTCTTCCTACTTTTTATAATGTAATCGTTACATCTGTAATATTTAGAGTTCCGGTAACATGTTCACATTTCCGGTATCCCAAAACCACAGCACACACCGATGTTCTGCTACCTTTTTATCGAAAGTTACATGGTTTGAAGTTTTTCTCAACTTTTTATCCCATCATGTATGCTCTATGTAATTTTATTAAGGAAAGTGAAAACACTTTAACCTGTGCACAATTAAATATATATACATTTATATTTAAATACTTGATACCATTCATGTCGTGGCACGTCACACCTTCAGCGTTAATATGGTAAACATGCCATATCATAGTTTATTATACAGTGAAAAGTTTATTAAGCATGAAAATTTCTCTCTGTAAAAAACATGGAACAGAAAGTTTGAACATAGGCTGCCTGTCACTGGACCAGCCTGAAAGTCATGCTTATACTCCAACTCCCATGAGGACTGTCTGCTTTGTTTCTGACGCCACCCTTGCTGCAGCCATGCACTTCTGGGAAGAAGTGAAAAGCAGTTTGTGTTGCAGCGAACCTGGTGTGTTGTATCCAAAACCTTAGTTTCCATGTAATACTCTCATCCATCCATACATACAAAATTCGTTTCTGAGGAAAAAATGTCGATGGCACACGGTAGAATATGGTATTAGCAGAAATATAAGCTATTAATTTGTTCTTAATACTTTTTTTGACTTCCTTAGACACCATGTTAACAATTAAAATTTACTGTATGTTAACAAATTTCTAAAAATACTTTGAGGAAATTTTTTTTTAATGCCAATATCTTGTAAATAAGTTGCACCTCACTTTTTGTAGTAATTTTTTTTTGTAATAGGGGGACACCTATATATGCACCTCGAAATACGGTAATTATAATGACAATAAAAGGCATGACTAGTTTTTAAATTAGAAATGAAATGTAGGGACTCGTTTTGTTATGTGTTTTTCTATTGTTGGGTAATTTATAATGTGTATGTGCAGTATCCGTGCCAGAGGAATGGATGGGTTTGTTGATGATGGCTGTTTGCAGTGTGCGCGGTGCGTGCAGAAGTACTTCCAGGAGAAGGCTATCCAAGCCCAGAGAGCAGAGAAGGGCCAGGAGTTGCGGCTGAAGAAGATAGCCAGCTTCGCGGCCAAAGAGATCAAGACGTTCTGGGGGAACGTGGAGAAGGTGAGAGTGGCTGGCTCGTCATGCCCGCTGTCTACCAGGCACTAAAAAACACACGCAAATTGGAGATGATTCTAAACTCAGGAAAATACTTGTTTGTGCATTTTTAAAAGTTTTTCCACTATTGCAATGGTAATTTTTAGGGCTGGGCCGATACCAAATTTTGCAGATAGTCACAGTACTGATACTGGTTATACAAATAAGATACTAGTACCAATAGTTTATTCAAGTAGTCTTTATTTTCAGACCTATTAACATGAAACCATGTCTGCGCTTATTTAGCTTATAATAAAAGAAAAGTCACGTTTTACAACCAGTGTATTGCCACAAAGATTAAAAAAAATTGCAATTAATAACCTAGAAATTTAAATCTTAAAAATTATCTACAAATAGAGTACAAAGAATTTAAAATAAGCTTAGTTTATTCGAGAGGTATTTATTTTCTGACCTATACACAAGAAACAAAGTCTGGTTAAGTGATTGCATTCTACTCTAAACATGTAAAACTCACTATCCTAAAGAGGAGCATATCTGGACAAATAATTTTCTAAATGAACTCAGTGATTTGAAGTGCTGTCGTACTTGTAGATGCCAGAGATGGTTTTTTTTTTCTTTCAAATATGCGGTCTATTGTGTGGAAAGTATGTTTGTATATGGTGGTTGTTTAGGTAGGTGGTGAGGTTAATAGTACCTATGCGTCATTGCATGTTGTGGCAGATTAGGATGAATGTAAATGCGTGGCAGTGTCTGCGTTATCTGGAACGTTCAAACTGACTTGACAATCTGAAGATTTTGGATCGGAAACAAGTTTGCGGTTCAACATTTTAACCTCTCTGCAACGGCCTTATTGTTTACTTTGCATGCAGTATGTTACTTGGCCACTCAAAAATTCTGGTACAGTTATCGCATAAAACTGGTACACTTAACAACATATTGTTACATCATGTCAGATTCGTTCGACAAAAAAAAAAATCCAAGCCATTTTTTCCCTTATTGTCTATTATGGCGCAAGCCATTTTTTCCCTTATTGTCTATTATGGCATGAGTAGTATCGGGGTAGAGGTTCTGAGTTTATTGTGCCCAATTACTTCAGATACCTTAAATATCGGCAGATACCTTAGTATCGGTACCGGTACTGGCCGAGCCCTATTAATTTTATTGTACATTCTTTATTGTATTTTATACATTAGTTAGTGCGTGTAGTTAGTAATAATTTTTGGCTTATCAGCGTGGATTAGTGTAATTATAGTCCGTGTTTTCCGCAAGTTTTTGAAATGTTTTGAAAGTGTCGCGAGGCTCTGGTGCAAGTGCAGTAAGGCTGCCACTCAAGGCTAGTACAGTAATAGGGATATACAGTTCCAACCATACAAGAACATAAAAGCACGTAACTTCACCGTTACGGAATTATTGTTTGCACTTTTCGAGAAGAATAAAATGATTTGGAAAACCAAAGGAGTTGTGGTTTTTATATCAAAAGAATATGCCTTTGTAGGAAAGATGTAACTAAAAGCTGTGGAGTAGCCACAAAAATTAGGATTTTTCTTGTGTTCATTTCTTCAGTTTATTATTGTCATAAATTAGCTAGTTGAATGGGAATGTGCTCTGTGCGACAGTGAAATGGAAGGGAGGGGTGTTGGGAATGGCAGGCTGCCGTCGTGTTGACGATGGTACTGTGCTGTGTTGCCCGCAGCTCGTGGAGTTCAAGCAGCAGACGCGGCTGGAGGAGAAGCGGAAGCAGGCCCTGGACCAGCATCTCAGCTTCATCGTGGATCAGACGGAGAAGTACTCGACGTGGCTTGCAGCCAGCATGAACAAGGGTCCCAGTGCCGNCCCGCTGCCCCACCCCCAGTCTGCCTCCGACGGTACCTAACTCACTCTTTGTCTTGTATTTTAGATGCTCTTGATCATGATTTTAGATTTGGTGCCCATGTAAAATCAAATCTGACTAATTTTGAACCCTAATGTTTCCAAAAATTGCATATAAAGTAAGTTTTTGATGCAAGGTCTTTCTTTAATTATCTCCGACGTAAAACCAATGTTATTTATAATAGAATAAGATTTTACACTAACCTGCCATGGAATACAAAGGTACTGTATTTGTGTATATTGCTTAATTCAGTGTCTTTTTCTTGGGTTATGAGTAGAGACACTAGTATTAGTAATTTGTGACTCGTGAATTCGCGAAATATCTTAAAACAGTTTTAAATAGTATAGAACGACCTAAAATACAGGTTATAGTTGTTATTGGGTGTTTTTGACTTCACGAATTACTCACAAATTTATAACAAATCATCTTGCATCCATGACTTTTGACATGCACTCCAGAATTTCAATGAATTTACAAAGTAACATTATTTAAAAAAATCATGAAATGTGCACGCCAACATATGGCAGTTGTAGCACTTTGCTACAGAGAGGGCGGGAGATTTATGAGTGTTTTGGAACTCGTGAGTGACTCAGTCAGGTTTTGGACAGGTGTGGGTTGTGGAGTTTTATCTATTTTTTTTAATGCCATCAAAAAAAAATACTTGCGAAAGAGTAAACAGTTTTCTCAAGAAGACATGGTTTAATCAGAAACACTTGCGGCGTTATGGCCAAGTTTAAACTGTCAAGAAAGGAAAGTGGCAGACAACTATGTTGGAGGCCATTGAAGGCGCTAAAACAGCAAAGGTATGGATTTACCATATTTTATCGCATAAAAGTCGCACATTTTATTTTAAAAAAATTTATTGGAAATTCGGGGTGCTACTTATTAGTGAGAAAAATTACTCCAGCCCCGCACTAACTTTTCATTTACTCCGAATTCACGGCCCGTGGCTAGATTTCCAAACTCCTCACTGAACAAAATCACTTTAATTTTGAAACCTGTGGTGTAGGTACATCGCTTTTCCATCAATAAACTGTTGCACTGATTCACTGCCACAATATCAAAACAACACTACGTGCGGCGCAAAGACGATATAAGAGAAAGACGTGTAAGTCACGGCTAACATTTGGTACTCAAGAACCAACGCTAATGTGCTGCTATCTCTTACACTCCAAAGAAAGCTTTCGAAAATAATTGATTATCAGTTATTGAGCCAGAATCAATTCCTTTTGATTCTTTTAAAATATTTTTTTCTGTTACGGATTGTGAAGAGAATTATGTAACGGGAATATTCAAATGCCTTTCTAAATTTTGCACGTTTATTTAAAACTTACAAAGATAAACTGCAGAAATAATGGTTAGGTTTTTGCTTTTAACATAAATCGTTAGAAATACTTGAAATATATAAAAAGAAAGCTCGATAAAATTTTTGTCGTATAAATATCACTTGAAATTAAATTGCATGTTTATAACTTATTTCTTTTTTCCAATAAATATATAAACTCCGGCAGTCAAGGCTGCATCTCGAGCGCTATATAAGAACATTCCAGACGAACTACGTCCAACAAACTTGCGGCGCGTCTGCGCAGTACGCTTGGCAACACTGCTTGCTTGCAAGGACACAGCTGCCACACGACCTTTGCCAAGGTCGCGTGCATCAGCCACCCTTGGTGCAGGCTGTGTTGTACAGGATTTACAAGGATGAGCGCGACCTATAAACGATACATTTTTTTTAACACCCTTTGAAAATAATGGTGCGGCCTATATGTGCAGGCGACTTATATGCAATAAAATACGGTAACACCAAAGTAATTTGACCGTCTTATGAAGTTTTCTGCAAACCTTAATTATTTGGTTCCCTCAAAATCATTTAAGAGTTTAAGTTTATGTATTTGTCTATTTATAATTGAATAATGAAATGAATTAACAAAATAATAATTTAAAAAAAAAGAAGTTTACACAGGTATTTTTTCCAAGTTTCTTTAAGATTTAGGAACACAATTCATGACATTGAAACTTATGAGCGAATTAACACTACTAAA
This sequence comes from Clitarchus hookeri, assembly GCA_002778355.1. Taxonomy (NCBI): domain Eukaryota; kingdom Metazoa; phylum Arthropoda; class Insecta; order Phasmatodea; family Phasmatidae; genus Clitarchus; species Clitarchus hookeri. Next base: position 236,025 of record NQII01002458.1, on the reverse strand, counting down.
ATTAAATTGCCACTAGAGGACTGAACAATGAAATTCAGCGAGAAAATGACCGACTGGTGGCAGCTGAACAAGATTCAACTTACCGTCATGATGTTTAACACGAAACTGATCTCTTCTGCTAGTAGCTCAGGACTGCCAACCCTTGAGAAAGGGTTGACAATTGACATACACGCACCAAGTCAGGTGCGGAAGAAATTTAAAATGGGTCTCGCATAAGTACATATTAAGTGGTCAGTAAATGAAATTACACGAAGATCTGCCATGAAATTACTACTGATCTAAAACTCTAACCAATCCACATTTACAAGGTTACAAGTCCGAGCAGGCAGACTCACTCACTACTTCCCCCCGTGCAAGGTTCTCTTCAGGATTGCAGTCTTTCCGTCGGCTACTTGGCGGGGCTGTGACTTGACGTGGCGACCTTACGTTATTACGGCATGCTGTTAAAGATTAATTTATATTGCATGTCTATAGATATCTCAAAATTTCTATGTAGGACATTTAACACTGAAAACTAATTCTCAACCCATTTCAGCCATTTTCACACACAAGAAAATAATCCTGGAGTTGAAATGAGAAACTGATTCTATTGTATGTGCACAAAGTTTTTGTTAATGCTTTTAAGGGTTAAGACACTCGTACAAAATATCCGCTTGTTTTTTATTCATGTGTTTGTAGCAGATATGTGCAAAGCACTTGTTGCACCAGAAGGGATGCGACTGAGTGTAGGAGCGTGTGCGTTACAGAGGAGTTTGAGCCGAGGGAGGGGTCGACGGACGATGAGGAGACGATAGCACGCGCAGAGGAGGAGGATGCTGCGGAGGGCAAGCAGGCAGGGGAGACCGAGGGGGACGAGCTGGAGCTGCTGCGGCAGGAGGGGCTGGCTCCCCTCGAGGATCTGGAGCTGCTGCGTAACCTGCCCGACGACTACTACGACAACAACCGCAGTGCCGACCCACAGGTACCCACACCACCCCCTACCCTCCTTGCTTACCTCTATGTGGTTTTCACTTTTATTACCTGCACGTATAACGGGGATGTGTGTGTCTATATATACATATATATATATATATATTTTATTTTCCCTCAAACAGTTACATAACCCTAAGTTTATGTTTGGGTAACTTTAAAATTTTAGGGGCCAGGCTTTGATGCTAAATAATCGGTAATATTAAAAGAATTTTGGGTGCAGCTACGTTATGCTGCCAAGATTTCATTTTTGAGACCAATAGTGATTGCAAGGTGTGAATAGCTGTTTGTTTACAACCTAAAAGCATATTGACTTGACTTAAACATTCAATACCTCGGTGTCTGCTGGAAAAAACTACACACTACTGACGTTGATCTTTATTAGTTTACTTCATCTCGATTTTAAAGTATAAACTCGGGACTAGTTTTCCTGCAACAGGCCACTAGAAATTTAATTTTTCACTTGCAAAAATTGTGCAGCATCTAATTTTACAGTTTTCGTAATTATTGGGGGACAGGGATGCCCCATATAATCTGAAGTATCATTTCATTTAGAAGACATCTGTTCTTTATAGGGATGGGTCGAAAAACGAAAAATATCGGTTCCGGTACCGATTCTACAATTTAAATATTGGTTCCAAAATTCGGTTTCATTTTGAATACTTGCATTTTGCTTGCAACTTAATTCAACCAATGTAGGTAAAATTCATTAAATGTTTTATTTAACCCACTGTAGAATAGAACAGTAACAAAGTGTGAAGATAAGATTTAATGTATACTATCTGTATTTGTATGAATCTGTAAATTTATTTAAGGTTAGTATGTGGACGACTGCATCCCCATGCCTATGATGTAGCTGACACTATTGTGGTATCAAAATGTATCTGTTGGCACTAGTGTTGTGGACAAATGGTCAGCCATTTTGTTTAAAGTGCTGCATACCCACACTTCTTTAATTCACAAATAAAAGTTATTTCCATTTTATGTTAATAGGAACACCGCAGTTCTAACATGAAATAAATACAATTAAACACAATGTGTCTGCTACAAGTGTCCGTAATTTATATATTAGCATGCATTGCCATTTGTTATAATGAGAATTTCGCAATTACCAATGTTATTTCTTGTAAATAGTGGTAAACAATGCTTCATTGCATTTTTGGCCAAGACCAAGCTTTTTTTTTTACCTTTTTTTATAGGGTATTTTGGAATATGGAGTATTCAAGGAATGTTATGCAGTTTAGTTAAATGTACAGTGCATTATTTTTATGTTGTTCATTTACTCAGGGAATCGACTTAATGGGTATTCGGTTCTCAGTACTCATTTAAGTGAAAGAATCGGTGGGTTCAAGGAATTGAAGAATCAAATTGACACATCCTCAGTTTTATTATTATCTCAGACACCATACATCTATGTGTGGGATTGGCCGCAAAGTGTTGGTAATATCTATGAAATATGGTTTGAATCCCATCTATAATTACAATTACTTTTTGTGATGTTTCCAACACACCTAACTGCCTTACCGCAAAATGTATTGAATTTGACTTCAGACTTTGCAGTAATGAAATGAATGGTTTGCCACTTGAAGTGCTATTGTTGCAGCAGCAGAACTGAAACATTGCTCACCATGTGTAGATGTGCCAGTGTGACAGGTATGTAGGTCGGTATTGGACTCACTGGTCTCACAGCTCCAGGTACATACGACAGGAAGAACCTGCGCCCTTGTATTAATGTTTTTCTACATATTTCATTATGGTTCCACCAGTGACGATAGTCCTTTGCCTTGCTAATTGTTTACATTCCCGTACCATTTACTATCATACGGCTGTGTCAGTCACGCAACCTGTTAGTAAACAAAGTCAATAACTGTTGCTGGAGAGAGGGGAAGAATGGTGTTGTTCACTTCAGTCTGCGAGAATGTGGCTAGGTAGTGCAGGCAAGCAGTGGCTCAACACACGCAAGAAGCATCTGTCTGGGTTTATGTTGGAAATTCGAGTGTAGATCGAGCAACACAGTGTGTGGTGACAGGTGATGCCGGACTGTGAGAGGGGTGCGTGGTTGTCCCCAGGAGGAGGAGTCGAGCCCGGATGACGAGTTTGTAGTGGCATCGGACAAGGGGGCGACGGACGATGAGGAGACCATACAGGAGGAGGAGGACAAGGAGCGCAATGTCGACCACGAGAAGGAGATCGCAGAGCTTGAGGTGAGTCTTGCATTATGCTTTCTTATCCCAGTGTGCAGTCATCTTTGAGCCATGTTGTAAATGGCGTGTATAATGGGAAACACGGATGCACTGAATAAACTGTCGGACCTGCTTACTTAGTCTGTTGCAGTGTAATTTAATTAATTTTCACTGTTAGCGTATTTGTTTTGTCTGCATTGGAATGTTTTGGTCCTGAAAATAGGTCAGAAAAAATGGTAAGATTTTGCCTGGAAAATGGGGAAAAGTCAGGGAATTCCGAAATGTATTGGGAATCCTATATTATTTAAACATTATTAATTGCAGGTCAAAATTGGTGTGTGTTGTTTTGTGACAGTAGCTATTTTGCAGCAGTATTCATGGGTGTGATGGCAGATGAGAGGATGTGCTGAGAATGAGGGAGGTGTGTAAGGTAGTGTGTGTGTGGTGTTGCAGGCAGAGAATGAGCTGAGCTTAGAGGAGTTGCGTGTCAAATATGCAGCAGCACTACCTTCACCTGAGGACGATGCACCCAGCCACTCTGAGGAGTCCAGCGAGGACGACGATGCTGGTGAGTGCCTCTCTGCTCCGTGCTCTCCAGCCACCGTGTCCTCTTGTGGCTAGGAATAGGTCAGAATATTAACTGTCTCCTTTAAACTTGAATCTTCACCCATTCTTTCCTGATGATGATAGTGGCTAGAGTGCTTGCTTCTCACCTAGTCGAACTGGGTTTGATTCCGTTGCCGCCTCATACTCATTTCACTTCGCTCTCATCGGCTCTCAAGTCTTCGTAAAGTATTGCCCACATCTGTCCACTCCATTAAACCATTTCCTAGTGAAACCATTTTTTTTGTAGGTAGCGTGTTGTCTCTGTCATGTGTCTTTCCCAAATTAAAAGTGAATAAATACAGTCAACTGTTGATTTTAAAACCCCTCGTATAACGACCTTGACATAACGATCCTTTTTTGGGGAACCATAAAACAATTTTCCATCAATGACCCTCTCTAAATGACCATTTTCTCAGAAGCACGAAGGTTTGTAAATTCGAGAGTTGACTGTAATGAGACCACTACAAATAACCATTTTTGTGCAAACAAACCGTACGTATTAACAGGTAAAATAATACTGATGTACAAAACTACCTGCCAACTTGCATGATTCTTATGTAATATGCATGGAAACCATGACGTTTCAGCATTTTTACAAATTAAATTAATGCGTGTCTTGCTATCAATAAATAGGCATCATTCCTTAAAAATAAATACATAAATGTAATGGCCGTAACCATAACGTGGAGGTGAAACATATTTTATTCAGTTTCATTACACGTCGTACTGAAATATATAGCAGCCGAAGTTTGTCAGATTATTTTTGACACTTTGATGTTTATTAGTTTTCCTGGTTAAGGTCATGCTGGGTGGCGATGTTTTTGTACGCTTTGTACTAGGTTTTTTATTCTGAAGCGACGTGCATCATGTACTGTTGCGTGCTTCTTTATGTGAGAGACAATGAATTGAAGAGGGAGGGTAATGTGCTCAACTTTGGAGCCTCCTGATTCATTCTGATACCCTTATCGTGAGATTCAAAGTTTTTGGTAACATGTTTGTGTCGGCTAGGGATGTAACGATGCCACTTTTTTTCGATTCTCGATCTCGATTCCGAAAATTGCAATTCTTTTAGTTACAGATATTTACTTTACAGAACTAAATACTGTATTAGAAGTTGTAAAATTTAATTATTTTAACTAGGCCTACATTGGTAGTAGGCCTATTACTAACAAATGATATAACACGAACAGTGGGAGCATATTAATATGAAATTCCAAAAAATTCAAAAGAGGCATATGAAATAATGTTGAAAACATACATATATATTTATATAAACGTATACACACATACATGTTTTGTCTACATAGGTTATTCAAAAATATTTCCAAACCTCACTTGACATGATAAATGTTCCACAACATATGAAATTATTAAAAAATTTGCAAGAGTAGCATTTTTGCTAGTAAAATTTGTGTAGATTTTCTCAAATTAATTTTCAGTGGAAGTTTTAACGTCCGTGAACACGCATGCTTTGAATCACGTAGTTCAACTGCAATCACAGCCAAGTATCATTGGGCAGGTTATGAATGCAACATACAGAATCTGTATGCTAACAAAGCTAATTCCTATATCGATAACAAAATGAAAAGTAGCTAAGTAAATTAATTATATTTTTTCACATAAAAAATTTGCTACGTTTGCAGTATAAAAAAAAAAAAATATATATATATGGTAGGCTACAGTTTTCAAGTGTATCCAATTCATTTGTACTGTTACTGCCAAAAAAAATGTATGCCTACTAGACACTAAGGAGTGGAATAAAACATATCCTTATCTTGTACTGCTGAAAAACTGAAATATCAAAATCTGCAAGAAAGTAATCATTATGTAACAGCCAGCAGACCCCTGACATTGCTTCCTCCTCCATTATCCTTCCCATCCCCCAAATTTTCAGGGTGGCAGGAGGTAGTAAGTTGCCTACCAATCAGGGAGCTACTTCACTCATTGTCTCTCTCTTTCACACACACAAAGCCTGGAGATCACTCCCTGCTTCCCTCTTCCACCAAAAGCTTGACTGCTGTCCCACCCCTCTGCTCAGTACTCTTTCTCCACCCATCTCTCTTCTTGATACCTCTTCTTCTCCTGTGTCCCCCCCCCCGGCGCCCCTAAGCCTGTCTCTTGCCTCTCTGTCCTCTTCCTTTCTTCTCCTGTCACCACTCCCTTTCCCATTCTGTTGCCATGGATAAATTCCTCCAAGCCTTCTTTGTTTCCATGCCAGACAGAGGATTGCCAGCTTCTCAGGTAGAGAAGGGAAGAGGCAACACCACCTTTTTTTTTTTAGGGGTGACATTCCAGCAGGGCAAAAAAAAAACAGCATGTCACTGTGTAAAAGAAAAGGAAGCCAGCAGCCCACTGCAGTTGTTGACCTTCTTTTAACAACCCTAGGGTAACTTTCAGTGCTGGGAGTTATTTAATTAAAGTATTTTCCAAACATATCACCATCACCACACCTTAATGTACAAGATTAATTTGTTACATACTAACAAGGTGCCACAAGTTGTTGGTGCAATTTTATTTAAAAAAAATTTCTTCCTGATACTTGTAAAAATCATGGTGCGCGCTATAGTAAATGCGGTATCATAAACAACGCCTGTCACGTGGCGATGCGATGACCTTGCAAGCGGCAGTCTTCCTACCCCCACAACATAAAAGGAGCGGTAGGCTGATCATCTCGCCACCCCCTACTACATTTAACAGTACAGTAAAGCACCAGTACAACGAACTTCATTACAACGAACATTTCATTAGTACGAACAAACCATTTGGTCCCGCCAAAATACTATACTTTCACATGTAAATAATTTTCAGTAGTACGAATTTTTCGCTTAAAATTTACGGTCGATTTATAAAACATTCGCTTTAACGAACACCTTTTGCGCTTCACGAATCCAAAAATTTTGGTAGTAATTTTTTGTAAACGGAAATGAAATTAACTTTTTGCATCCACAAACGCAGTGGACACTTACGAAAACATAAACAATTTCACTGGTATTCTCATAGATGTTGCAGT
>NQII01002458.1:215228-228972 GCA_002778355.1 Clitarchus hookeri | reverse complement strand
TTATTGTTAACTGAATGTGCTTAAAACATTTTAGTTTATATCAGCAGAATGTTCTTGGGTGGTGTTTTGCTGCAGTGAGTCGGAATATTTTAAAGGTATTCCTACATTTTATGTAGTACTGTATTCTTAATTCATATACGGTTTACTCTCTTTATGGTACTGTTTCTATGTAGTACATACCAACTTACGTTATGATTATCTACATATAAAATGTCACATACACTACAATTACTGGCATATTTAAAATCTTACACTTCTACAATTCCAAGTGGTTTATTGATGAAACAAATTGCGATGCCTGAAATCTTTGATTTCAGTATAAAGAACTTCATTATAACAAACAAGTGGTAATTTGGGTCCCTTGGAGTTTGTTATAGTGAAGCTTTACTGTACTTAGCTCCTCTGACGCAAGTGACGCCATGCGACAGACTAACGAAGGCTGGCTCGGGCATGNCGAAGCTTTACTGTACTTAGCTCCTCTGACGCAAGTGACGCCATGCGACAGACTAACGAAGGCTGGCTCGGGCATGGCAAATGGAGGGATGTTACTTATGATACGCCGTGTTTTTAAACATTTTAAAAACACGTGTTTACAAATGTTAGTATTTCTATAGCGAAAGACTTCATTAACAGATTTGCGTTATAAACTAAATTAAGTATGTTTCAAATGATAGGGCAAATGGCGGTGCATTTAAAAACTATCACAATAGTGGATGTGACGCTGTAGGCCATACTTGCAATAACGCAGTTCTACTGTACCTACAAACTTGATAAAAACTACCATACTCTATATATCCAGTCCTATTTGGCTACACCAGGGCACAGTGATATCAGGGGGTGCCTAATCAACATTTGGCCTCTTCCCTTTCCTCCTCGAAGGACCCTTGTCAATGTCAGGCTAGACAGTAAACGTGCTACATGGTGGTGGCATTAGGCTCTTAGAGAAAGAGAGGTGATCCACTGCTTACAAGGAAAGTGTGCAGTTCTTCCTAAAAGACATATCAGCTGTGGTACATATGTCAGCCTAACTCCTGCACATGATAAATCTGTTAACTATTATGACATCACTGCACATGTCAAAATTAGAAAGGCAAAAAAACATGAATTTTTTGAGACAGATACTCTATCCTGTATTTTTGTTATGTTATGGTCTGTCACCCTCCTATTAAAAAGCCTTCCACTGAGGTGTGTCAGGCATGATGTCTTGTTCCCCTAACAAAAAAGAGAGAAATGAGAGAGACTGTGGGAAGAGGGGAAGACAGAGAAAGAAACAAACAAAGGAAAGTGGGTAGCTATAAAAACCATTCTCTCCCTCCCCTTTTTTTACAGCAGACCCTTGTCCATGTCAAGCTTGTAGATTATCTCAGCAGGTTGGAGGGGATAAAAATGACCAACTTTGTTTGAAAACCAGTGTAAGTTGAGCCGCTTTTCCATTGAAGTTTTCCTTTCCCAGCTTGCTAGCTTCCATAGGAAAACATTTTTATCAGGCCAGCACAGATTTACAACCACTCATATGGAATGTAAATTATTCACAATTTTCGCATAAGATATTAAAAGTTAGAATGCGAATAATTTGTAAATTACTATTTGCAGCTATTCAAATTTTCGAATATCCACACACCCCTATTAATGATACTGGCTGCTGGCTTTGATACTAGTTTTGGTGGAAAAAACTCTTGATGAAAATCTTTGACTTTACACTCCGAAGATTTTTTTTCGAAGGTGAAGTCGAAGGCACGAAAGTTTTCGATTCGACTTTAAAAATGTGAAGCTTCACACTCCCCTATCATTTACTGGCATAAATAAAGTAATTTTAACAAATATTTGAGAGGTGGTAGGTTATGTATTTGTAGTAATTGTTTTTTGTTGCTTCGATTCTTGGACTTTCGATACGCCATTATACGATACGTCTTCAATAATCGAGGGTATCGTGGAATCGAGTGTGACATCCCTAAGTGTCTGCACATCACTCGAAGCGATAGTAGTAAAGAAAGAGTGGTGATTCCACGTGTTTTTAATGTATTCTTTGTGAGCTGGGTTTTAAAAAGTGTGCGACAAATTGGTAAGGGATAGAGACCTTAACAAAATTGAATTACTAAATTGGTTTTATACATTACTTATACTGCTATAAATATTCACACAGGTATTAATTACTACATTAAACTACCCACCTCCACTATTACTAATGTTATTCTTAGTGGGTGCAATATTTAACGTCTATCTCAGTTTTAATTAAAGTCCTCATCATTTTATATTTTAGTTACAGTCATGTAATACATACTCTATTACACGTATGTATTCTGTCTGTCTATGTTTCTAACGTACTCATCACCTGGGTCAGTCTCACTATCCACTGTACTAATCCTTGCAGTCCGCACACTTTACTCTTGTACGTCCCTTTTGTCGCCACGCCTCGTTTTGCTGGCTCGTCACTTTGCTGTCTTTGCATGCCTGGTGCTTAATGTCGTACTTTCCTCCAATAACTGAACTGTTGACTCTGAGGCCTGTTGCATCTTAAGTAGTCTCGCTGGCTCGAACCTGAATGGGCGATATGGACATAAGCACTAAATAATAAAACTAGACAGTTCTTGCTGTGGGTCATTGTGTCTCAAGGAACGGGTGGGGAGGGGTCGTGGTCATAACTTGATACTGTGTGCTGTGGCTGTTCTGCCTGTGTTGGTTGGACTACAGACCACCGTCGATCAAGTATGTCGTACCGGGAAGCCACCACTAGGCCACACCCAGGTTAATTCCGAGGTACTTTGTCCACCTGCAACAATTGTGAACATGCCACAACTATTCACCACCATGTGTTGGAATTGGAGGGCCGGTGTGAGTTTCCAGTATCCTGGTACGTGAAATACTGTAGCTAGACACCGGGCTTGCTCAACGACGTCTGTGCAATCCACCGCGGTTCACCACCGGCTGCAGAGGTATGGAGGCTGTCTCTACCTGATCCTTATCTTCCTCTTGAGGAGAACACTCGTACACTTCAGCGTTTCTGCTGAGACATCCTTGTAGCACTTTCAGGCCTCCCTCTACCTATGCCTATCTCCAAGTGAGGAGAAAGAAATGATAAAGTAGCTGCAGCTAAACAAACCTGAGTATCCATCAAAGTCACCCTTAGACATCAGCCGGACCTACCAGGTGGTCCAGAATTGGATTCCGGCGAGGTGCCCGTAGTCCACGCCAGAAGGGAACAGACTCTGTGTTGCCGTACACCTTTTCAGAGAAGTCAATATAAACCTTCACGGACCTGAATTTTTAGAGTTACGATGTTAAACAACACTTTCGATGGAATTTGGGAGTCTGACGCCTACTTGTAATATGCTATTTAAACTAATATTTTATATTTTTTTTGTGACAGATTTTGTACGAATTTCTTTGGAGAAATTTATAACCTCCAACATCTCAAACATTTTTGCTATCCTGAAGGAAAGAAATACATACATACATACCTCGAAACACGGCCACAAGACTAGCCAATGTTTACATTCCACTGTGTATGTAGATGTGTTCGTACATGCACGTACCCATTATAAAAGTCATGTATATATTATTAATTGATATTCCACAAGCGTAAAGTTTTTAATCTTGAGAATTTCACACAAAACAATATGCGATGCCAGCGAAAAAACATTTCATTCTATAAACACAAAATGTGAGTATTTTGATGAATCAATAGTTGTTGTCTATTTACAATTGATTTCTAGTGACTCTCGATAAATTCTTGTACATCGAAGGCAAGATCATCAGNGATAGTTGTTGTCTATTTACAATTGATTTCTAGTGACTCTCGATAAATTCTTGTACATCGAAGGCAAGATCATCAGTTTTGATCGAAATTACTACAGACGTTAAAATGGCGTGGTGGTAGACTGAGTCGGATGTTTCGCGTAAATGTAAAACGTTATTTAAAAATGGTTGTGATGGTTTTCAACAGGATGGCAGAGTTTGCGAGTGAAGGATTCTACGTCTTCGACAATGTGAAAACAATTCTTATGTGCAAATACTGCAACGTTAGAATATAGTGGCAAAAGAAAGACACATGCACGAAACACATAAAAACAAAAGAAATTAGAACTGAAAGTGAGCACAAATTAAAATCATACGTTATTATAAACCAAATAATAAAGAGCGGATATTAGTAAAACAAGACAAATAAATTAATTATTATAGGTTAAACGAGATAATCGCACAAATTATCTGGCACGTGTGTCAACCACACAAGGACTACGAAGGTTAGTAAACAAATGGCCACGTTACTTTAACCTTGAGCGTGATAATGTGACTATGCAAGAAACGATTAAATCTAAATATGTTAGCATCATGTCATTAATAATTGGCATAATAAGATACAATTCTTTTCGACACCCATTTGTACGCGATAAATTAACAATTACGTTAAAACTTTGGAACGATTTCCTCTCTTTGTGCTGGCAACCTAACGGCATAACTGTATCCGCGCTCGCCGCTGTTTGTAATGTAATATGCATGTCGCTAACGGCTAGGGTGTTTTTTCAAAGGTTGATTTTCAAAAGTTTCTTCCAGTCGTGAACCGACTGTAGATACCTACATTTGTTTGCCACACTGAATAGTTACTTCCAAACTTTTTAATCTCTCTAGCGCATAATGACATGAAAGTGAAATTCCCCCTTCTTGCCTTGTGTTCTTCATATGCTTGCTGCTGGGCCGTCGGACCTCGCAACAATGCGCCCTGCAGGCCTAGTAGGTTGCGGTGGGTTGCATAGACACCCACTCAGGTGCGAAACACACAGACTCTTGTGCTATTCTCTTGTCGTGAGTGCTAGTTTACAATGGTGTGGGTGTAACAATGGCACTACGAATAAAAGCAGTATGTGGCATGTATTAAAAGATGAGCAAAACATTTTTTACTAAGCATGTAAAGCAACATCAATTTCCCCATCTCATTCCAAGCAGAAAGGAGACAGCATTTTGTTAATGAGAATTGCTATGGGTTATTAATGAGGTTTTACTGTAGGTAATGTTGTGGCTGATAAGAGTGATGCAAGTGATGCCTGCTTGCCAGCATGTGATAACTTTGTTATAGTGCCGGTCGCTCACATGATGTCGTGTTGCTGTTGTGTGCTGTGATTGGTGGGTTTCTTGCAGAGGAGCGGTCGGACAGCAGCTCAGAGGAAGACATGTCTGACAGCGTGTCCAACGACACTACAGGTCTTAGCCTCAAGGCGCTACTCGACAACTCCGTTGAGCCTAAGGTGGGTCACTCGTGTGCTTCAATGTCCATCTTCATGTGTGTGTTAGACAGCTGCGGCTGCTGTGTTTATGTACATTAAGTCATTACACAGTAGGCAAAACAGTCTTAAAAGTTCTTGGGGCAGAGATGTTTTAGAGATGGCTGCTGTAATCTTACATCTCTTAAGCTACTTTCTTTGAAAGTACCTGAATTTTGTATACTAGATATGAAAGCACTTACATTTGTATTTATGGCTTTTTGTTGCATCAACTTGCAATAGTGATTTGCAACCCTCCAATGCTACCACGGCTTTTTCTACAACCTGTAATGACGCAATATTCTTAATTTTTCGGGACACAGGTGTAAAATTCTTTCGTGTCTATTTAGCTTTGGAAAGCTTCGTAATATTTTATCAGGTTTAAAGTTAAAGCCGCGGTGGTTCGTTTCCCAAGATAGTTTGTTTATCTAGCAGACGTGTGCTTTTGAAGGTTATCGGACGGACATCTGCTGTTTACGTTGTAACAGGAGTCGGTTTACCGTCTAGTTTCGAAAGTTGTTGTTTTGGTTATGCGTCAGCATTATACAGAAAGTTTCCGGCTGCGACGTGACGTTCGGTTCTATGGAAGTGGACGGTGTCAACAGTTTTAGTTTCTTGTGACGCAGTTGCGGGTACAATAACATGTTGTGAGCGCGGGACACAGGGTAGTTTTGGATGACGCTACTGGCAGATGCCGGATGCCATGCGCTTATCTTAGGAGAAGGGGGGGATAGGCCTGCCTAATATATACTGGTGGTGCCTATCACCTAAAGAACAAAGTACCCAACCGTTGAAGAAGACGCATCAGGCGTGAGAAGACTCATCAGGCGTGAAGAATTTCACCCACACTGGCAAGCACCCGTGACCGTAAGATCTTTTGTTCACATTTCTTTTTCAGTTTAATGTCACTTAAATTCTATGAACTTATTTCCGCCGGTCGGGGGGTCGTTAGGGTGCCAGGAGGGAACGAACATCCCTCCTGCCTTCGTAACTTAGTCTTGCGATGCAAGTTTGAGACATTAATAAACTGTAAACGACTGTGGCGCTGTTTTCTGTACTGGTATAATTAATTGTAAAAGTTCGTACTCTGTGAACTGTGAAAGTTCGTACTCTGTGAACTGTGAAACTTCAATGATAAATAAAGTATAAAGCAAATTAATCTGGAACTTCTTTTTTTTTTAATTAATCGCCATCACCTAGCACTGAGTCTCGTATTCTACCTATGAGCAAGCCGTGGCAACGTAAACATTCGGCAGTGTAATAAGTTCGCAACGTTACAAGATGGCGCCCAACTGTGGGGCTGCATTATTATAAATACAGAAGTAACTAGGCTGGAACATTACAAACCAATACTCAAAGTTTATGATTGGTTAATCATGAATAACTTACATTTATAAAACAATTGCTAAAATGGTCAACCTTTAAACCAAATATTTCTAAATCCATAAGTGAATTTCTTAATTTAATTTCTTTACATGTAAGTTGCACACACACACCCACATGCTGGACATAGCTTTTGTATTTCATGGAGGTGTTATACATGTGCAAGAGAGTTACAGTTTTGTATATCAGCATGTAGTCACTGCATGTGTACACATGTGTGCATGGGCATGTGTGTGTGTTGCTGTCCATCGATAGAGTTAGGTGTTTGTTAACTGGCCTAGCCGTTATGCTGTGTTCTGTTGGGCAGGACGATGACGAGGAGAAGAGGAACGAGATCAGCGATGTGACAGCCCTGGCGGAAAGCATCCAACCTACTGGCAACACCCTCTCCTCAACAAGTGTGAGTACCAACCTCGAAAGTGTCTCGTACATGCAGAGCCAGTATATGTGTTCGCAGGTCACAGGGGTGATGCTAGATGTGGCATACAGGCTGACTCTCTCTCTTAGTTGCATCGGTTTTCAGCAGTGTTTTAAATCCTAGTCATATTTTCATTATTTACCCGAGAATGTATTAACAAAATGATATTGGTATAAAATTGTTGGTGTGGATAGTGAAGTGGGCAGGATTATCGCAGGCACCCCAATTCTCCGTTAGGATGTTGGCAGGAGGTTGACCACCACCGTAGACCACAGCAAGTTCACAGGTAGGGCTGGGTTATTGCCTGCATGCCACGTACTCCACTGAAGGCTTCTACAGCAGCTAACCACTCCTCTGGTGGTGACCGACGACGATTCCCAGCCCACAAAGATAGGTTAGTTCTGACGCACGAGGGAGGGGTGAGAGAATGCAAACTCCTGGAAGAGTGTTTGAGAATGCTGGATGATACGGACTATAAATGCACATCGACCCTCGGCAGTATAACGTCGTACAACAGCTGTAGTGAACCAGCCTTCCACGGCTCATGTATATACTGTGGACTTCAGGGCGAACGAAGGGATCGCGGGGAGGACAGGCAGAGCGCTAGACTGCCTACCACTCCGCACAGGAGTCTGATGGGTGGAAAGGTGGGATATGCCCAAGTTGTGGTGTGATGTGGGCTGCGAGCGTACAGGTGACAGCAGCAGCTCCGTGGGCTTGCTACCCTTGCATCAACAGGGTTGGTGGTCTTTACGGCTTTACGGATAATGGAACTTTATCAGGCTGTGGCAGATGCTAGACGGTCGGCAGACATCGTCCATGGTGTGTCTCAAGCATTGTTTGTTTGCATGCATCATTATATAAGATTGTTTTTAAAACATTCCTTATGAACATTCCACTGCATTACATCAGCTCTAAGTTCTAGTTGTCATACTTGAGAACCATTGGAACTGAGATCAGAAAATGGGACGTGAACTTTTCCTAAATACAGCTACAGTGGAACTGCGCTATAACGAGTATGGCCTATAGCGACACATTCGCTATTGCGATAGTTTTTAAATGCACTGTCATTTTCCCAATCATTTGAAAGGTACTTAACTTTGTTTATAACTAAAATCTGTCAATGAAGCCTTTCGCTATAGCAATAGAAACATTTGTAAACTCGTATTTTTAAAAAATTTTAAACAAGTCGTATTGCAAGTGGTATTCGCCCACTTGCCACGCGCGAGCGAGCCTTTGTTAGTCTGTGCGGCAACACTCGCGTCGGCCGGAGTTATGATAAGAGGAGTGGGCGGGTGTTGTGAGAGATAAGGAAGATGGTATTATAGTGGAGGGGAGAGGTATGAATGGGAGTAGAGCTAGTCGAGGCCAAGAAAAGAGGGGCGCGCTGGAAAAACTGCTGAAGTGGGGAGGGGAATGGTGGCGCAAGATGCTAGCAGCTGTACTGTCTAGGTGGTTAACAACTTTAGTTTAANGTCTAGGTGGTTGACAACTTTAGTTTAATTGTTAAATAAAACGGGAATTTGAATATTGCAGGTTTTAAAAGTATTAAAAATGGATTTTAAATGCCAGAGTTTGTTATAAAAATGTCGTAAATCATAAAGGCTTGACCCGAGAAAAGTTTTGAAATTTAAAAATTAGCTTTCCATAAACTGTGATTTTAAGTATCTGGTATTTAAAGAATGATTTCACAAGTGATTTTAAGTTTGCTGTTTCAATTAGAAATACTATTGAAATTATACTAGAATGTTATTTTGTATGTTGAGGGGTTGATTTGTTTAAATTATGCGTATTTTCTTGTGGGTGTGCCGCTGCCGAGCGAGTAAAAGTGTTTGGAAACTTGGTTTTAAAATATTTTAAGTCACGAAAAGATGCTGTGGGCGTGTAATTAATGATTTGAAACTGTTAGTTGAGTTATTATTCTTTCAATAATACTTGTAAACAATAATTAGTTTTGAGAAAGAAAGTATGAAAAAAAATCTGTGATGTGCTGCAAGATGAAAGGTACCCTAAGGTCGTTAAAAGACCGTTAACAACTGCTGCAGGCATTAACAACTGCTGCAAGCGGCCGGTTTTATTTTCTTTTACGCGACTTGCTGGTTTTTTTTTTGCGGTGTTGGAATGTCACCCCTAAAAAAAACTTGCCCCGTCTTTCTTTTTCTCAGCCTGAGAGGCTGGCTATGCTCTGCCTTACACAGAAACAAAGAAGGCTTGGAGGAATTTATTGATCGGCAACATGAATGTGAAAGGAAGTGGAGGGGAAACTTAAACATGTGGAAGCTCTGCTTTGAGGCGTGACAGGTTTGTAAAATGTTGGGTGAGGAGGGAGAGACAGGTGAAGATGAGGTAGGTGAAAGAAAGAGACAATGAGTGAAGTAGCGTGCTGATTGGTAGGCAACTAACTCCATCCAGCAACCTGAAAATTTGGGGGAGGGGATGAAGAAAGGAGGAAGACACATCACGCGCGTCTGCTGGTCGTTACACACACTTCATACGCATAGTTCACGGCATTCTTTAAACACAGGATCTACAAGGGAAGCCCGTAAGAACCTCCTAGTCGGAAGGGCAACACTGTACATTACACACAGTAAATTTGGGTGCAACACTTTCGTACACTAAATATAAAAAAAAATGTGAATTGTGTTATAACGATAACTTGCTATAGCGACAATTTATTTTGCCATTGTCTACTATCGCTATAATGCTATTCCACTGTATGTGTGAATGAAAGTTTGTTTGTTTTAATTGTATGAACAGAATTTGTTTTCCTTTGTATGTCTGATATAGACTTTTCAAAGTAAAATGAATCATCCGTTGAAAAATATTGCTGCCTATTTGATGGGAAATCAAGTATTTTTTCTTCTGCCTAAACCAATGAGAGCTGGAGATGTTGTTATAGTAACACTAGCACACTAGGTTTATAACAATTTCATGGCTTCACTTGATTGCTGATTGAATGTAGTACTAGTTTTTTACTTGAATGGCACAAGAATAAAGTTCATAGACCCGCGTGAATGTAAATTTTATGTATGGCAAAGATGCAGATTGAGTAGAGAAGTGTAACTTGAGCAGGTAACTAAAGATACTCCCATACTGGTGTATATCATCACTGTATGCACATCCAGACTGAGATGAGTACAGCTATAGTTCCTGTACCTAGTGCATGCTTGTTGAAACGCCAGGGAAGTGTGTTGCTGTTGAGGTGCGTGAGGAAGCAGGTGTGTTGCAGGTTGTGACCAAGATCCCGTTCCTGCTGAAGCACGTCCTGCGCGAGTACCAACACGTCGGCCTGGACTGGCTCGTCACAATGTTCGACCGCAAGCTAAACGGCATCCTCGCAGACGAGATGGGGCTGGGCAAGACCATCCAGACCATCGCTCTGCTCGCCCACCTTGCCTGCGACAAAGGTGACTGTTGCTAGTCGACACACTGTAAACTAGGCATGTGCCAGGCATTGGTTACACAAATAATAACTATCTCCAATAAAACTCAAAAATTTAGAGAATGCAAGCTTTAATAAATTATTACTTGTTGATATCCTAATATTTTCCCGTTTCCTCCCACAAAAGAATTGCAGTATAATTTCTTTATTTACAGCGCAGTATATTACTAAAATATCAATAAATAGCATTTACAAAGTTAGTAACATACCGTATTTTCCACATTGCAAGCCATGGACAGTGTAATTTATCAGTTCCGTTGCCGCCCTAATATAATAAAAGTGGTCCCAGTTCATAAAAATGTGCTGGTTTTGGTGTAGTGTACCTCCCAAGGGTTGGCTGTGTCTGACCTCTAACAAGGTCAAGACTTCTGCAGNCTTCTCTGTCTGTTCTTCCTCGCACTTCACGCCATGCCCACACCCTCTGCTCCTTCCTCTCTCTTTCTCTCCAGCCAAGTCTAGACTACTCCAAGCTCCCTACCACACCCTGATTCTTTTTATCTTCCCTTTTTCTCCCCCAAACCTGCACCTCTTATTCAACATATGCATTTTCATCTTCTTGTTCCAAACACCCCCTCCCATCACTCTATTCCCTTTAGTGGCAGCTTTCACAACATGCAGCCCAGAATTTTCTTTGTCTTCTTCTGCCTACATTCATGCAACACTAGCTGTTATCACATCTTGTTGCCTCTTCCAGGGGTGGAAGGGGCAACAAAAACCAGTCAACAGACATGTAAATTCTGGCAGGATCAATGAACACGTGCTCTCTCAGCTGATAGCGTGTGTGGGAGACGTTGAAAATTCGACTTGTATTCTATATCGTATTATTTAATTTTCCGAAGGTTTAAAAGTTAGGGGTCTGCTTGTGTATAGGTTTGTTTTGGTATGTGTCGTTCAGCATATGTACTTTTATTCCTATTCAGATTTTGCGCCAACTGTTTTAAGTGCTATGGCTGGTGGCCATCTTGACTTGTGGTGCCATCTATGAAGGAAAACAGTTAGTTACTATTATTTCGTTTTGCTGGACGTCACGCAGCTAGAATGTGTTCGAGAGATATTGTGTGGAAACATTTTATGGTCGTCCAGGTTGGATATACGTTATTTGAGGCACAGAGTTTAATCAATAATTGCCGTACACAGTGGACTTGTTTTCGGTATTCCTTTGTGCGCGGAATCAGGCTTTGTGTGGTACTGAAACTACTACGTAGCGCACCATTGCGGTTGTTTATACAAATACAACTGAATTTAATCACTAGAATTCTGTTATGCAATAAGTGTCGTGTTAAGAATTTTCACGATTCTCAAGGGTCGGCCCCCCTCAGACGTCACAGGATAATTGGAGGAAGACTTTCTAGGAAAGTCAGTACACTCAACATGACAGTGAGACCTGAGTGATTGTGTTGCTCTCCTCACTGCAGGCTGACGGTGGTCTAGATCCTCGAGAAGACATTGACAGCACTCCCCTCTGAAACTGTGTGTAGCTACCAACCCTCAACCCGACAGTAAGACTTGAGCGATTGTATTGCCCCCCTCACTGCTTGTTGACGGGAAGGTAAGTGGGGACAAACCCCTACGGCATCGGCACCAGAGGGCATTGTTGATCCACTGGGAAGACCTCACCAGATAGTTCCTTTCGATGACCGAATAAATGGAACTATGTCTTAGATGTGCCTGAGCCTACAGGTTCCAGATTGACCCATTAGCCTAGGTACTGTCTGTACACATCACTATCACCGTACTGGAAGGAAGAAGGCGGCTAAGGCAGCACTTGCCCAGGCAAAGTGTGCAGAGACCAGCCCTAATTAAATCCCAGTTAATGCAGCACACAGCTGCCTGGCTCCTAGAGGGAAAACTGATGAGTCCATTTCAGAAGCTCGAAGTGGCGTCATCGTCCCGAATTTAGAATTTTTTTGTCATTTTGTCTCGATCTTGTCTCGTACCAAAAAAGTGCTTCACGCACATGCCTACTGTAAACCCTACTCCGTACGTGATTGAGATCTTGACACAATCCCTCCCAGCTATGCGTTTCCACTAGTACTTGGACATTACCAGGAATAGAACCTGATCAGTTGTAGAAGGTGGCTTACATGGCCACTACACAACAGTAGCCCTGTTAGTGGAAATACTTTCTGTTGGGTGTTTAGATAACAGACTGTGCGTGATGTTCGGTAGGTGTGTAAGAAGAATAGCATTGGTGGGTGAGGTGTGTGTTGCACATGTGATTGTTGTTGATGAGAATGTGTGTTGCTGCAGGCGGCTGGGGACCGCACCTCATCATAGTTCCTACTTCCGTGATGCTCAACTGGGAGATGGAGTTTAAGAAGTGGTGCCCCGCCTTCAAGATCCTCACCTATTACGGCACCCAGAAGGAGCGCAAGATGAAGAGGACTGGTGAGTCTTGTCAATGTTGAGATGCATGTTGCCATTTGCGGCCCGCTGGTTGTGAAGTGTACTAATTCTGTGTTTGGCAGGGTTGTAAGAATATTCAGTATACAGAAATGAGAAAGAAAAAAAATTATAATTTTTATTTTTCTTTTGGTAAGAAATTTTGTAGGGATGGGTCGGTTCAGTTCTTCCGTTCCAATTTACACCGGTTCCAATTTACACTGGTTCTTGAGGTTTGACTCGGAACCGGTTTTAGGTTAACAACAATTACTCGGTTCTTGGTTCTACACAGCAATGGCAAAACTCTGTTGTTACAAAAATAACTATGGTATTTACTCATGTATAGCACAGCCCCTTTTTTCCCAACATAAAGGAAAAAATTTCTGGGGTGCATGCTTTACATGGAAAACCCATTAAGGAGTGGTAGTCGTAAACAGTCATCTTTGGAGGGAAGTGTATGAGATTAGTCTGTTATCTCATCTCTCTCTCTTTCTCTCTCTTTCTCTCTCTNAATAACTATGGTATTTACTCATGTATAGCACAGCCCCTTTTTTCCCAACATAAAGGAAAAAATTTCTGGGGTGCATCCTTTACATGGAAAACCCATTAAGGAGTGGTAGTCGTAAACAGTCATCTTTGGAGGGAAGTGTATGAGATTAGTCTGTTATCTCATCTCTCTCTCTTTCTCTCTCTCTTTCTCTCTCTTTCTCTCTCTNGAGGGAAGTGTATGAGATTAGTCTGTTATCTCATCTCTCTCTCTTTCTCTCTCTCTTTCTCTCTCTTTCTCTCTCTTTATCTCTCTCTCTTTCTCTCTCTCTTTCTCTCTCTTTCTCTCTCTCTTTCTCTCTCTTTCTCTCTCTCTCT
>NQII01002458.1:201111-213776 GCA_002778355.1 Clitarchus hookeri | reverse complement strand
TGATAACAGGGTTAAACACAGTCATGGCACAAATATTAACGTGCATTACGTGTATAACAAATATGTTTACAATGTAAAATAATAACCGTAAGAACTATTGTCGATACAGACATTGTCAAAAAGTTATAAAGCTGACCTAAATATGGTTATAGGCCTAAATTGTAAACATTCGTACGAAATAGCATTTGAAAAATGACAGAATTATTTGAACAGCTGCAAACAGTAAACAAAGCATTTGACAGTTAAAACGTATTAGTCACATGGCAGTGTTTATGTTTACACATAGCGGAAGGATACGTAATTGGTAACCAAAAGTATAACTTTAGCAGGGCTTCAGAAAAGTGTGAAGTAGCTGTGAATGGACTATAGTCTATGGATACATTCCTTCAAGCCTTCTTTGTTTGGTTGTAAGGTCGTTGGCCGGGAGNGCTGTGAATGGACTATAGTCTATGGATACATTCCTTCAAGCCTTCTTTGTTTGGTTGTAAGGTCGTTGGCCGGGAGTAAGAGGAAGAAGAGACGTTTTTTTTTAGGTGTCACATTCCAGCATGGCAAAAAAAAAACCAGGGAGTCACTGTGTAAAAGACACAAAAAAAAAGGACTGCCCAGACACCATAAAAGAAGCAAGAAAAAGATAAGAAATCAGGCCGCCCACCACAGCTGTTGACCTTTTAATGACCATAGGTTACAGCTATCCTACAGCATGCCACAATGTTTTGGTTTTAGGGCCACGAGTTATTTAATTAAAGTATTTTCCAAACATATCACAATCACCACATATTAATGTAAAAAAAGAATAATTTTTTACATATTTACTAACCTTAAATAAATTTAATACAACAAGTTTATCTGTATACATTAAAACTTATCTCCACAATTTTGTTATTGTTCAATTCTTCCATATAACGGTTAAATAAAACATTTAATGAATATTACCTGCATTGGTTTAATGAAGTTGCAAGCAAAAGGCAAGTATTCAAAATACATAGATCCGAATACTGGAACCGATATTTAAATTGTAGAATCGGCACCGGAACCGGAATCAACATTTTTGGTTATTCAACCCATCCCTAAAATTTTGTTATTGAAAGTCATAACAAAATTAAAATTCTTGATTTCAATGAATTTGCAGGTGTTTAATAAATGTTTATTTAGTACAGCAGTATAGAAAATGTTTGCCTGTAAATCATCTTGTTTGTTTACATTATTTATAACTGAAATAACTACATAAAAAGAAAAAAATTAATGTAGGCAAAAAACCCTTGCGGTAAATACTTCATATCCGACATCTTAAGTTCTGTGGTGGCTAGCAGTTAGCCTGCTCGCCTCCCGTTAATCCGAATCGGGTGCAATCCCCGGCTGTGTCACTCGTGGATTTTCACATGTCGGAATCGTGCCAAACAATGCCTCTCGTCTGTGGATTTTTCTCGGGATTTCCTTTTTCCCCACCCTTTCAGTCTGGCGTTAATCTTTCGTTAAGGCTGAGCTCGTATAACATTATTTTTCATTCTTTTTTTAGTTTCATGAAAGTTCAATACATAAATTTTCGTTTCATAATAAAAAAAAGTCACATTTGTACAACACTAAAATTAATTTGTCTAATGTTGGACAATATGAATATCTTCTATTTCAATAAATTTTCATTTAATGATGTTAATTTAGTACGCCGGCAAAGTAAATTTTGGTTTATGTTGGCTAGAGTAGTGAAAGAATCACATTTTTCCTCTACCTATTAAAATGGTAACAATATGGGGTGTAGACTATAAAAATGTCCACTGCGCTATAGCCAATAAAAAATAATAAGAATGAAATCACAAAATTTCAATAAATAACTTTCAAATATTTTGGCTTAGCCTACCCAGAAAGTACTTACACACATTTTGTTGCTGAAGTAAGTTGGAAGTTGGTTGTTGTAAGGAAAGCGGTGGACTGTGTACCATGCATGTGCATGCAGGATGGACGAAGCCAAATGCGTTTCACGTGTGCATCACGTCGTACAAGCTGGTTATCCAGGACCACCAGAGCTTCCGTCGCAAGAAGTGGAGGTACCTGATCCTGGACGAAGCTCAGAACATCAAGAACTTCAAATCACAGCGCTGGCAACTGCTACTGAACTTCCAGACCCAGAGGTAGCCAGCCTCTTGTGCATTCTGCTCAATGTCAAGTCGATAGTGCTGAGTTATTCCTAGATTATCATGTCACACTCTATGTACCAGAGTGCAAGTTAAAAATTAATTGTTATTTTCACTTCATTCTAGTGGAAAAATTGTATTTCTTTACAAATTGTTTACATATTTAACGTAGCAGTATATTTGTCATGGTCCTTGAATAAAATTTTAATACGAGAGTCCACTGATAAATCTCAATTGAAATACGTTATATTCAGGGAACAAAAGTTTAGCTATAGAAGTACAGTGGAGCCTCTTTGTATTGAACCCAGATGGAGTGAAAGTCCACCACATTCATGGAACATATTCTGTCATCCCATATTTGATTTATCTGCATTTCAAGTCCACATTAATTGAAAATCCAAGTATATTGGAATTTTTTGTCAGTCCTCTGAGAAACAATGAATAGAGAATCATATGTATAGAGTCAATTCTTGATTCTGTGAACTGTCATTTTTCGTAAGGACAGAGTCCTTACTGTAAAGGGGTAGTTATAGTCTTTTGAACCAATTTTGACGTGCCTCTTCCCCAAGAACTATACACAGATAATTGTGTTTGCATTATACATCAACTGCTTTTGAAAGGCTCTTGGTGAAATCACTAGATGCTGTAGACCCCTGATTTTATGAGGTGCAATTTTTTACAGGGACATTTGTTTTTAAATATTTCTAGCATAAAATCAACTAGGGTTGTAAATAGAATGTTAATTTAATTCAATAGGTAAATGTCTTGCAAATAAAATGATAACGGAAGCTTACACATAACTTGCTTTTGTCATCAAACATTATTTTAGTTGCTGAAATCAGCTAATTCTGTAGATAATACCTTTCCATGTATAGTCTGTTTGCAGTTTCTTTACGTTTTTTGAGCCAAACCTTTCTAAAATTATCGTGTGCATGACAAATCATCCTGTTTATGATGTGTTTGGTTTCTTAAATATGTAATTTATCACTAGCATTATATACTTAACATAACACTATCTAGTTTTTGGTTAAATTGAACATTTACTTGTATGTTGCTTATAAATTAAAATAATTCATTAAAATTATTATAAATAAAACACAAATAGAATATGTGAGTTGGTAAGGCCTAGAAAGAAATATGTAGTTCTTATTAAAAATATTATTATGTGTGTGCATGAATGTGTTAAATATTCCTTATGGTGTAATTTTTTATACTTAGTTATTCTCTGTTCATGTAAATTCAGTAAATTTTGACAGACATTACGACCAACATACATAGTCAGCTGAGGGTGGTTGCAGGATGAGTGTTATGTTATCAATCTTTGTGATGATTATAAAAGAAAATAGTACTCAGCATTAAAAATTGTAATTTAGAACTTTAATGATATGTAAATATTACATTTATGATTTAAGCAAATCTCTTAGAATAATGTTTAATTTTTTTTATCTGTACAGCAATGCCTTTTAAAACGTTTTGAAAAAACTATGGTAGAGCATGCGTACGTTACGGTTATGTGAAGAATCTCCAACCACACCTGGTAAATGCAGTTGAGCTCTCTGTCATTGCAATTATCTACATGTGATAATTCCATGCTGATGGTGTCAGAACATTATGTGCCTTAAATTATTTTTCTATTTGCATATTCAATTCAATGTAGTTTTGTTGTAGGTGACTTTCGAACAGTCTCCTCAGGAATTTCTCAATTGTCTGCTGGTTTGTAAAAAGCTTACTTGTATTCTTTGGTCCACCTTTTTCCTTAACCATGTTGCCGACAAAAATAATTAATTTTAGTGAAGTCGTCATCCAAGGCTCACCCTATTTTTAGGAATAAAGATGTAAGCAGCATGAGTCATGATTTTGCTATCCTGTTGGTGTACCCGTCCTGTAGGCTACATTGGTTCTGATTATGGTTGCCATGTGAGCGCTGCTGGGTTTAGAAGGCTCTGTCTCCACAGCAAGTGAGGACGGCTCTTGTTCGTCCAGGTGTGGGCCTCAGGATACTTCTGAGAATCTCTTAAATACAATTTCATCTGAATTAGTATTCTTGGTTGTGTGGAAAATATGTGATTGGCTTCGGATTCTGACCGGTGAGGATGCTTTCAACTTGTCACCTTGGGTTTGTTTTTTAATCCGTACTCTGGTAGTCCCTCTCAGCCAATTCCCTTTACTCTCATTAGAGCATACACTTTCAACCATTCTGCTTGTAATTTTAGTCTTCTCATGAAATCTTGTAGGAGACTTATCCTAGTTTTCACTTTCTTCACTGGGTTGTAGCAGATTTCACCCCCTTTTCCATGTTCTCGCCTCATCTGATTGGGGTGTGTCATCAGGAGCATGCGTAACTGCCAACTTGTGGTGAAAATCACTACTCCAGGTTCTAACCGTACCTTCTACCTTCCTTGATTGTAAGGCTTGTCTCCATAGCAGTATGTTCCAATATCAGAGCCTTTTGGGTGTGCACAAATTCCACTCTACCCCCTTCGATCAGCCCAGATGTTGCCTTCCTCGCTGGTTCAGGGGCAGGTGTTTCTTTGATTTCTAGTTCTTCCGTTAGGGATCTGGAGCTTTCCGAAGGCAGTTCCCATGTACTTCCTGGGGCTCTTGTGTTTATCTCGAGGAGGTATACTTCTCATTGCTAGGGTCCCTGCCTCCTGGGGGTGAATCCTACACAGAGGTGTACATTGCTTTGCTGTGCAGGATCATAGGCAGGTGTAGGTTTTGGCTCGAAAGCATCTCACGTGGGGAGAAACGGGATAATTGGGATGCACTAATCCCATGTTTGGTAGTCTTCTCCAATTTGTATTTTATTGCCTTTGTGATTTCTTGAATTCACCTTTTGGTGGGATTGACATCAGGGCGGTATCCAGGATTTTCTCATGTTATCTTTTACAGTTCTCTTCCCATGCTTTTCCCGTCAACTGTGTATCACTGTCGTTAATATTTTCTCTGGATGACACCGGGTAGATTTTATTTCCTAGATAACAGTTTTTCTTTCCACAGTTCTGACGAATTTCTCTTAAAAACACCGTTAAAAAAACTTGCATGCTACTGTTGGTGCTCCTAGTGGCCGCCTTTCATTTTTTGAAACTTCCTCATGCATGCTATATTACTAAAGGCTGTGAAAGGTGCAGGTGTATCTTGGTAAATACTTATCCATACTTCCCTGCAGGCGGCTGCTGCTGACGGGAACACCGCTTCAGAACAACCTGATGGAACTCTGGTCGCTGATGCACTTCCTCATGCCGAGCGTGTTCCAGTCCCACCGCGAGTTCAAGGAGTGGTTCTCCAACCCCGTCACCGGCATGATCGAGGGCAACGCAGACTACAACGAAAACCTCATCAAGCGCTTGCACAAGGTGAACATCTGGTTCCATCTGTACACAACTAACATTTCAATTATTCCATAGACAAATATTTACAGTATTTTTTCTACATTGGGAATACATATGTGGGTACACAACTACAGATAATTCTAAGAGTGAAATGCACAAACTAAATAAACAGTAAGATCATTTAAGGTGAAATCCTATTCAACACAAAAGTTGAATATTGACACTGAAGACACATAATCAGTACTGATCTTTGAATTGCTGGCTGTATCTGCCATCAATTTATATTGTGTAGCTACACATCAAGAAAAAGTATTCGTGTAATTTTCAGTATGATTAAGCTACGTCAGGTATAATATGTACATTAATAATTAAGTAGACAAAGTAAGGTTTAGACGTATGAAACTTGTTTAGATGTTTGCAGTCTGCTTATTTTTAACTATCATGGCAAGATAAGTTTGCACAATGTTGGTTTTATGTTCACTTGTGCAATAATGAATACATTTAGTAAATGCTACACTAAGTCACTAAATATGGTCCGTACCATATAAGAAGGCCACTTTTTGACAGATCGGTGAAAGTAGCGCCACTGTTTACATCTGACTACATCTGACTGCGTATCGTTCCGCCATCAGCTGATCGGCCACATAACTGGTCCGGCGAGTAAGCGCATCTAGAAGGTGCTGCCTCGTGCGGCAATTGATGAACTGCTAGGGTGCGCGGCAAGCGGCGAAAAAGTTCTCGAAAACGAAATTTGGTGTGCGTTTGTACGGTCGTTCATAAACGTAATGTAACTGGAAGGGCAGGAACGTGTAGAGGGGAGCAGCGGGAAGACGTGAGTGCAACACACATTACAAGTATGGCGTGCTAGTGCGGCGAGTGTGCGGTGTCCCACTTCTCCGGAAACAAGGTGCGGGTTTTCGGAGAACAATATGGCGTATGCTTCGCAAATGAGCCAATAGGTAGCGCGCACAACAGATTTTTCGACGATAGCGTCTTTGTAAAGTAGACTGTTGTTACTGGCTGGGTACGAAACGTATATCAAATATATTTCGTAAAATTATTAGAGAAAGTAATTTAACAATATTATGCAATATTTCAGTATGCTTTTGGAATTAATATCAAGCACGTAAGAAAAGCGGGGTTGGAGAGGGCGGTATACGACGTGAAAAAGGTTTCGAGATAGCTTTTCATTTCTATACTGGTTGTATTATTATGCATTTCATTCAGAACACCAATACATTACTATTTTATCACGAAGTTTAGTTACTAAAACTAAAAACTGCTGTTTTATGACCACATAAAATAAAATGTATTAATTATCTAGGAACTCTTTGTTATAATGTATTCACGGTAACTTCAAGATTTTCTGAAGCCCTGCTAAAGATCTACTTTCNTATCTAGGAACTCTTTGTTATAATGTATTCACGGTAACTTCAAGATTTTCTGAAGCCCTGCTAAAGATCTACTTTCTAGCCCATTTCGTATCCTTCTGCCAAAGGGTAAACAAACATTGCCATGTGGCAGTCACATGGCAATGTTTACATTCCACTGTTTGTGAGTACATGTGTTCGTACATGCACGTACCCATCATAAAAGTAATGTATATATTATTAATGGATATTCCACAAGCGTAAAGTTTTTAATCTTGAGGATTTCACACAAAAGAATATGTGATGCAAACGAAAAACATTTCATTATATAAACCCAAAATGTGAGTATTAAAAATGAGATGTTTCGTGTGCGTGTCTGTCTCTCTCTCTCTCTCTCTCTCTCTCTCTCTCTCTCTGTGTGTGTGTGTGTGTGTGTGTATATAGGTTTGATTTTGACTGGGGGATTGGGTGGGGGAGAAAAACTTTCACTTTGATTACATATTATAGACACAATACTTTGCAATGAAATGTGTCAACATTCAAGGAGTCCATCCAACAACATTAACATGGCAACGCCAATCTCTCATAAGCCCCCGGATGGCCGTGCTGTAGAGAATTTGTGCGATTCTTGTTTAACCTAATATTTCATTTATCGGTTTTTTTATACTAATATCAGCTCTTTATTATTTGATTTTTCATAACGTATGACTTTAATTTGTGCTAACCTTCTCGTACAGATTCCTTTTGCTTTTGAAATCTGTATAAGAGATTACTCATAGTGCGTTCTAACGTGTTTAATATTTTTCAAATTTATTTCAGGTTTGCTTAAAATTTTATTTACTGTATTTTACGTTGTATGTTGCGGTAGTTTTTGTGTGCAGTCATGAGTTCTAGCAAGGTGAATAAAAGAGAAGTCACCAACGCCAACAGGACATCATTAACCTCACCGAATCGTTGTATTCACTAATTAGGCGAGGGGAAATGAAACCCTGCAACGTCGCGGAAAGAGTGGCAGAAATGTTGAAACTCTCCAGATCTACAGTGCTAAGGTATGTTAAAATATCTGTAGTATTAACCATTGCGTTTGCAAGTTGTGTGTGTTAAGATCAATTACGTTGGCCCACGAAATGTGTTTACAAGAACATAAAGAAAATTTGTTAATAACTTGATAACGTCGTCGAACGTTGTCTACGTGTATTTTTAACGTTTTATTTTGGTAATTATTAAGTTTATAGGGTTTCCTGTAAAAATAAAAATAATTAATTGAAAATCTTATATTTCCACTCTGCTAATGATGCAGAACACGAATATACGAGGGGCATTAACGTCCGACTAATTTCGTAATATGTGCCCACCTAACCTAACAGAACCTAACCCCACGATGAGTGAATCACTATTTTACATTTTTTAACTAACCTAGGATTGTAGGGTTATATAGTAACCAATACCTGCCACCTATTAAACTAACCTAAACTAACACACGGCAGAGCATATCACATTGTCACACATCATTTGTAAACAAACCCTTGTATGTTTTTGGTATCAGTAACTGTAGTTGACCCAGTAACTGAATTATGGTCCTTTTTAAATTATGCAAATTAGGTTGGCTATGTAGCACTGAAAGTGAAAAATATGACACTGATAATTTACAATAACTAAAAGACAATGGCTGTAGAACAGTGGTGTTGGGGAAATGCATTAATACACAATTGTTTTCTTAAAAGATTATGACTGCGATTTCATCGATTACGATGTCCTCTCATGTTTAGTGAAGTGATACAGATATGTTTAATAGTAGGGGAAGTTCCAGTTATATCGACTGTAATCTATTTAGTGACGTATAACAATGGCAATTAATGCCGCAATGTAACTTATAAATACAAAACAAGCTCCTTCTTCAGAATCTTAAAATGCACCATCTCTCCATAACCTATATAAAATTAATTGACTATAACAAACTCACTATAGAGGCAATTTTCCTTACCATTGTCAGTTGTCTTTATAATAAATTTCCACTGTATATATTGGGTTGTTTATGAAGAATCCCTCGCAGGGGTACACAAATTCCAACACAAAGTAGTTTTTATTTTTAATTACACATTGTAATACCACCTTTTGGTTAGGTGATTCATACACTCACATTTGAGTCTATATAACCCTACAATCCTAGGTTAGTGTAAAACCCAACAATCCTAGGTTAGTTTAAAAATGTAAAATAGTGATTCACCCATCGTGGGGATAGGTTCTGTTAGGTTAGGTGGGCACATGTTACGAAATTAGTCGGACGTTAATGCCCGTCGTATATTCGTGTTCTGCATCATTAGTGGAGTGGAAATATACCATTTTCCGTGAAATTATTTTTTTTTTTTTTACAGAAAAGCCCCCTAAACTTAATAATTACCCAAATAAAACGTTAAAAAGACACGTAGACAACGTTCGACGATGTTATCAAGTTATTAACAAATTTTCTTTATGTTCTTGTAAACACATTTCGTAGGCCAACATAATTGACCTTAGCACACACAACTTGCAAACGCAATGGTTAATACTACATATATTTTAACATACCTTAGAACTGTGGATCTGAAGCGTTTCAACATTTCTGCCGCTCTTTCCGCGACGTTGCAGGGTTTCATTTCCCCTCGCCTAATTAGGGAATACAACGATTCGGTGAGGTTAATGATGTCCTGTTGGCGTTGGTGACTTATCTTTTATTCACCTTGCTAGAACTCATGACTGCACACAAAAACTACCGCAACATATAACGTAAAATACAATAAATAAAATTTTAAGCAAACCTGAAATAAATTTAAAAAATATTAAACACGTTAGAACGCACTACGAGTAATCTCTTATACAGGTATCAGAAACAAAATAAATCTGCACAACGAGAAATAATAAAGAGAGGATATTAGTAAAAAAAAAAATTAAACGAGTAAATGAATTATTATTGGTTAAACAAGATAATTGCACCATTTCTCTGGCACGTGTGTCGACCACATCTCGCCAACAACACACGGAACGAAGGTTTGTAAACAAATGGCCGCTCTACTTTCACTTTGAGCGTGATCTTGTGAGTATGCAAGAAACATTGAAATCAAAGTACGTTAGCATCACGTCATTAATAATTGGCATAATAAGATACAAGTCTTTTCGAAATCCATTTGTAAGTGATAAATTAACAATTACATTAAAACTTTAGAACTATTTCCTCTCTTTGTGCTGGCAACCTAACGGCATAACTGTATCCGCGCTCGCCGCTGTTTGTAATGTTATATGCATGTGGCTAACGGCTAGGGTGATTTTTCAAAGGTTCTTTTCAAAAGTATCGAAGATACCGTGAATGGATTATATCGCATATTTTCAGCTTGTATAATGTGCATCGGCAATGCACTCAGAATAGCCAACGTAACATTAACTTTTGTTCATTCGTGCATAAGCTGATACATGATTTTGTAAATGGCACGTTGTTTGTTATGAATATCTAAGTTGCCACTCACTGACTGTCATAATGTGGCCTTCTTATATGAAATGAACTATATCTGTTGCCACTATGCATTAATGGGACTGCAGTGGTGTAGTGGTAGACTACTCGCCTGCCGCCTGGGTGAACCCGTTCATATTCCCGGCAGGGTTGTCCTGCATTTTTGCAATGGCGCTGGGCGGCTGGTTTTCTCAGGGATCTCCCATTTCCCCCGCCAGTCCTTGCATTCCGGCTGCTCTGTGCTCACCTCACTTCACCCGCAATGGCTCTCAAGACCTTGTTCTTAAGAGCATCAATGTGTGGAAGTAATTTTGGCTAATCTGAATTTACAGATTCTGACAAATTAGTTAAAACAATTTTTTTCTGGTTCTGATGACCCTTTGTAAAAGGAACTAAAATTGAATAAAATGTTTGCATTCTTGCATGTAACATGGACTATTTTTCTCTGAAATTGTATTAATTTTCTTCAAAACTATACTATTATTTCACAATAGGAAAGACTTAAGGTGCTGGAGTGGAATTATTATTATTTACACAAGAAGATACACATTTGTATTTACTTTGGATGTAAACAGCTGCCATTGTAATCCGTAGTTAAGGAACACCTGTTTTTGGTGTGGCAAAGGAAATGGTATTGAATTGTGGACTCGAGTTGGAAGTAGTTAACGTTTGCTTCCACGAGTGCATTGTTTTGTTTCCTGCCGTGCGATTATGTAGATGAGTGAGTAGAGTGTTGGCAGCAAAGCTGGTGTGGTTATGAAGCGTGACAGATTGACGGTACGCGGTCGGTTGCAGGTGTTGCGGCCGTTTCTGTTGCGGCGACTCAAGACGGAGGTGGAGAAGCAACTACCTAAGAAGTACGAGCACGTGGTGATGTGTCGCCTCTCCAAGCGGCAGCGTTACCTCTACGACGACTTCATGTCTCGAGCCAAGTGAGAATCCTCTGCTTTATCTGTCTGCTTGCATTCTGGATTCCCCTCCCCTTCTGGCTAGTGGTCGCATTGTGATGGCTACGTATGTTCCAACTTTAGTAGCGTTGCTGTCAGCACTCTCTAGCGTTGCTGTCAGCATTCTCTCGACGCCTGATGTCACAAATTGTGTCCAACGTAGGCTAAACTCTCTGGGGTTTGTAAGTTATACAGTAGATTTAGTGTGCCATAAAAATGTGCATTCCCCAGTTGGCAGTAGGGTCTCCGCACACAGTGTTTGACATTAGGATAAACATTATTTTGTTTGCTAAATGCACTGATAAGCACTTTCTTTCAATTTCCAATGCCAAGTATTTTGTTGTTGCTGTGGTGAAATGCACAATTTTCAAGAGTTCCTTTTCTGCAGGCTCATGTAAAGTTGACGGTTAGAGCCAATGAGGGTGTTGTAGGCCTTTGGTGGTTGGAATCTGCTTCTGCTGAATTTGCAGATATAATCCATTCACGGTATCTTCGATACTTTTGAAAAGAACCTTTGAAAAATCACCCTAGGAGTTACATGTTCAATTGGTTATAAAAAAATGGTATATGGAAAAAGGTTTTGTCTTGATTTTAGCACTGAAGCACTATATAAATTGGTTGTTTTAAGTTTCAAGTATATTTTTTCAATAAATTTTAATAATTTGTTAAATGTCTGTAAGAATTAACAACGGAATTTGAAGGGACATGTTGGTTATAGCTGAAAAGAAATAGTTCGTAGGTTAAATATTANGTTGTTTTAAGTTTCAAGTATATTTTTTCAATAAATTTTAATAATTTGTTAAAAGTCCGTAAGAATTAACAACGGAATTTGAAGGGACATGTTGGTTATAGCTGAAAAGAAATAGTTCGTAGGTTAAATATTAATATGTATAAATTTAATGCCGTAATTGTAAAGTTAATATTGCTAAACTATATATTTACATTTTTACGTAGCACTCATGGGTAAAGATTTCACCGTTATTAATTGAAATTAAATAAATTTCAGTTGTTGTCCAGCGGACTCGTACACTCCATCTTGTTCGTTTGGGGCTTGGGCACGTTTTTTTCAGAAGTATAACCACGCCATATTGGAGACGCTGAATTGTGGTTATAAAACTAACGTAACACATTCTTTCTACTTACAAGATAATTCTAGGTTAAGATGTAATTTAAATATTAGCGTTGTTATTTCTGCAGTTTATCAAATAAACGTGCAAAATATAGAAAGGCATTTGAATATTTCCGTTNGCCGTAATTGTAAAGTTAATATTGCTAAACTATATATTTACATTTTTACGTAGCACTCATGGGTAAAGATTTCACCCTTATTAATTGAAATTAAATAAATTTCAGTTGTTGTCCAGCGGACTCGTACACTCCATCTTGTTCGTTTGGGGCTT
>NQII01002458.1:185090-197995 GCA_002778355.1 Clitarchus hookeri | reverse complement strand
AAAAAGACTGCAAATACAAACACAACTCGCATCGCTTCATTTTTGTACATGGCAGCAACAAATGTAAAAAATAGTGAATATGCACACAAATAGACCTGCCATAACTTTCATTCCGCTCATATTATTTGCATAGGTACTTAGTAACAACTAAATTTATTCAGTTATTTATTTACTTTTTATGGCTCACTTACTGTTCGGGGAATTGCATTAAATGCTATTANTGTGAAATCATGTAAAAATCGCAAATGCAAAAAAACTTGAACTGACATAATGCAATCACTAACTGTATACATTTGGGTGGCTGCAAACACAACACTGCAAGTGGAGAAAATTTGTGATACCGTATTTGAGGCTTGTGAACTTTTGCTAATCTCAGCAGCTCCACTTTCAAGAGATTCTTCTGATGATTGATGTTCCGCTTCTCCAGCCACTCGATGATTTCTCCCTTGCTCCAGTTTGTTGTTGGTGTCTTCTCCAACTACAATTACAAAAAAATTTAATGCAACAGAGTTTGTTCACCCTAATACAACTATTTTTTTTTTTTTTACATATCTTGCGACTTAAACATGACATTGCAATGCATGGTGGCCAGGGCTAGTCTAGTTAATTCGTGGTTCCTCTAAATTTCTTCCTTTGGTTACTGATTATGTATCCTTCCGTTACATGTAAACATAAACACTGCCATGTGACTTCTACGTTTTAACCGTCAAATGCTTTGTTCAACGTTTACAGCTGTTCAAAGATTTCTGTATTACTTCAAAACAACCATTATGTACCAAAATTTAGGCCTAATATAACCATATTTAGTTTTGCATAAGAATTTTTAACAATTATTAACGATAGTTCTTACAGTTATTATTCTACATTGTTAACGTATTTGTTATACACTATAATATATTTTGCTGTGACTGTGTTTAACCCTGTTACAACTGTGGGGGAAAGAACTGTAGTATTTAACATCTTGCTACAATTCATATTTGGGGGTATTTCGTTAAGAAAACGGCCTCGGATGGAACAAATATTAAAACGGAGCAGTCAGTTCAATCAAAAAGACTGCAAATACAAACACAACTCGCATCGCTTCATTTTTGTACATGGCAGCAACAAATGTAAAAAATAGTGAATATGCACACAAATAGACCTGCCATAACTTTCATTCCGCTCATATTATTTGCATAGGTACTTAGTAATAACTAAATTTATTCAATTATTTATTTACTTTTTATGGCTCACTTACTGTTCGGGGAATTGCATTAAATGCTATTAAGCTATTGTATTTGTAAGTTACCAAGTTCATATTATTTCACAGAATGGTACACATTGGCTTATGCATATACCTGGGTGCTGTGATATGATGCATTGTCCATAACGATAATACTGGGTTCCTCAAGATGCACCAACATATCTTCTAGCCACTTCAAGAAAGTTCCACCATTCATCTCCCCATGGTAGTCAGCTGTCTTTTGCCCTGAAACGAAAAGCAAACCTGCTTCCGGCCCAAAACCACTGCGCCCTCCAGCATTAACTACAATGAATCTTTTACCCTCCCCTACACTACGCCTCTTCATTGCCCGCAGAGTGCTGTCTTGCTAGGATTTCGTTACAGTTCCTGAAAATAAACGAAAATGTTCATGACATAGGCCTTCATGTCAATGAAATACAACTGTATATTTTGAAACAGCATAAAAATTATACCTTTCTGAAAAATCCATGTTTCATCAACAAAAATGAAATGTGCACCTTTTTCTTTTCCTTCCTTATATTTTCTCAGAAAATCGATTCTCTGCAATACTATATTCTCATTCTCTATCATTGCTTTCCGCCCATCGACAATGGTCCATGAAAATTCCATTTTCTTCAACAATTTGTACAAGGTAGTTCTTCCACCGTAAAAATCGATCTGCCTCTCTTGTATTTCTTTGAAAAGGATATCCACTGTGACATGTAGGCCTGTCAAATTATCCATATACACAACAATATTTACACAACCTGATATAGGTAACACTTAAACAAAAATAATTGACATAAAAAATTAACACTAATATTGGTAATTATTAAGTTCAGGGGCTTTCGTAATATGTGCCCACCTAACCTAACAGAACCTAACCCCACGATGGGTAAATAACTATTTTACATTTTTAAACTAACCTAGGATGGTTGGGTTTTACACTAACCTATGATTGTTGGATTTTACATTAACCTAGGATTGTAGGGTTTTACACTAACCTAGGATAGTAGGGTTTTACAGTAAAGTACGAATGTAGGATTGTAGGGGTTTAAAGGAACCGTAAAACACACCAAAATATTGTAAACTGACTCGCCTAGGAAGGGGGCTCGTATAAGTCATCTGAAGTTAATAGACGTAAACAAACATATTTTGCAAGTTTTTTAAATATGTTCTACTTATTTTAACATTACGCGCCCTCTTGAATATGAACAAGGTAAGCTGTGCAGAACCCATTAATGCCACTTTTGTTGGTCTAGGTCGTTTCGTTCAGAAACGTAAACAAACTGGCTATACTGCTCATTTCGCAATTTTGTTCCATTTTTTTTTAACATGTTGTACTTATTTTAAAACCACACCCCTAATATATTCGTGTTTTACGTGATTTAACGTGATTACTAGAGTAGAAATATATCATAATTTTGAATTTTTTGAGTTAGTCAGAAAAGCCCCTAAACTTAATAATTACCTTTGTGTACACTGGTTGTATTGGAAAGCCACAAGAAACATAGTGTTCACAATTGCATCGATTGAAAATTGCACTTCAATGTTTACATAACAAAAAAAAAGTTTCATGCACTTTATATTTTATGTTTTGATTGATTAAGGTATTGTGTTCTGAGCACATTTAGACTGTAATTAATGTGATAGCGACCTAACCTCAAAAACCACATATTTATTGCATGCACTTGATTCCTTAACATTACATTCTTACCTTCACTGTACATTCTGTAGATGGCATTCCGAATAGCATTCATCGTGAAGTCATCAATGGTACCAACAGACTTTCCTTCTTGTGGTCTCTTCTTTCTTGTCTTTTCTGGAGTAGACACTTCATCGACACTTTCTTGTAGTACCTAACCAATAATCCCCATCATATATCAAAAAC
The DNA here is from genome assembly GCA_002778355.1 of Clitarchus hookeri. Lineage (NCBI taxonomy): Eukaryota > Metazoa > Arthropoda > Insecta > Phasmatodea > Phasmatidae > Clitarchus > Clitarchus hookeri. Next base: position 194,882 of record NQII01002458.1, on the reverse strand, counting down.
TTGTTAGGCCTATATGGAAGAAATATATTGCTGCGACTACTGTGCAGGACATTTTATCTTATTGTTACCGAAATTAAAGGAACATTGCCCGTAATACAACTTCGATTATAAAAATGAGAACACGAGGACAATACAACATTTAATGTTTTCCTACTCACTTGAGGACGGTTGACTTGCCGAGTTTGAGGAGAAAAGCGGTCATCTCCACGACGTTACATTTTTTCATGTCGCCCTGTCGAATCAACACGTAGATGTTTCCCGCAACGTTGATAATATCTTTCTGGCGTTGGTGACCGGTCGTTTCTTTTACACATTTCATCATTCCTAAAACACTTAGCGCCAAAACAACACAACACACATACACGAGTAGAAACTCCATTATGGAAAATGTTTGCTAAAAATAACAACGCTAATACTAAAATTATATCTTAACCTAGAATTATTATCTTATAAGTAGAAAGAATGTGTTACGTTAGCTTTGTAACTCTGCTTAATAGCCACACTTCAGCGTCTCCAATATCCAATATGGCGTGGCTATACTTCTGAAAAACACGTGGCCAAACGAACAAGATGGAGTGTATGAGTCCGCTGGACACACACTGAAATGTATTTAATTTCAATTGATAACAGTGAAATCTTTACCCTTGGGTGCTACGTGAAAATGTAAATATNGTGCTACGTAAAAATGTAAATATATAGTTTAGGAATATTAACTTTACAATTACGGCATTAAATTTATACATATTAATATTTAACCTACAAACTATTTCTTTTCAGCTATAACCAACGTGTCTCTTCAAAATCCGTTTTTAATTCGTATGGACTTTTAACAAATTATTATAATTTATTGAAAAAATATACATAAAACTTAAACAATCAATTTATACAGTGCTTCAGTGCTAAAAGCCAGACAAAACCTTTTTCCATATACAATTTTTTTATAACCAATTGAACATGTAACTCCTAGGGTGATTTTTCAAAGGTTCTTTTCAAAAGTATCGAAGATACCGTGAATGGATTATAGTTTCTAATTAATGCTAAGAAATGGTTTGAATCCACTCAAATTTCCGATGCTTTGCAGTTGCTGTAGGCTTGGGCATAATACAGTAATTACTTCAAATAATGCCATTGAAAGTTTGCTTCATAACCTCTATAATTTATTTTTGTAAGACCAGAATACTTTGGTTTACAAACACCAAAGATCTGAAAAAATGTAAATATTATTTGGTTATAAAAATGTACACTTTTAACTTAGGCTAATTTTCAGTGCAATTGTGTTGAAAGGGGTTAAATATAACCAATTTGTTTCGCTGCAGAAAATAAAAGTGTGCGATATTATTTTGGGCAACATTGGAATTTATACGTACTATCTGATGCAAGGTTCAAAAGTGTGTTAAGAGTTTTCGAGTTTGTTTCTAGTTTTTGAACTTTTAGGCAATATATTACCTTAGACCTAAATGCTGGATATATGCAGTGCGACATGTGATGTTTTTTGTGCTGAACTGCCACTTTGAATTTTGCGCCAGTCCGCCATATTAGATTAACAACCAGTCCTCAAAACATGGCGTCTTCCGTAAGCTGACAACTGTATCACATTGCTAACATTTCTGGTCGTCCGGCCTTAATTACTACGGTTCTACGCAATGTAATGCACTCCACATTCGTGAACAACCAGTTACAGTTGAAAAACTATCAATTCGGTTTAGGAATTGGAAACGGAAAACATGTTTGCATACTGCACCTGACGGCCTATATTAATATTTTACAGTTGCCTGTTTTCGATAAACGGCCGGATTTGTGAACATTCTTGGCAACTTGGCATGTGTGAACAAGCAAAAACGTATTTCTCATGTTGTGAAATTCGTACAGTTAACAGAATTTCTAACTATCTGTTACGACTTAACCTGCAAACCAAAGCCGCAAGATGGCTGCAGCTGTGCGTGAACTACAATATGTAATTTTTAAATTCCTTTTAGCTCAAGCCGATGAAGCAAGTTAGTTATATGAAGCATCATGAAACAATGAATTGAAGTTTAAGATTTTGATTAATTTTTTGACGAAGTAAGTGGAAGAAGAAATTAATTTTTGGCCAATTTCTTTCAGGTTTGCGCCAAGCCACTGGTAGAGGTAGCTATCGACGTGGAGGAAGTGAAGCAACAATTTGCCATGTATGAAACTATATTTCGCAAATTACACAAGATTCTTAATAAGCAAAAGTTAAGAAGGGAGGAGTCACATCTAATAGCATGAATGATAATATTTCCAGCAAGTGTGTGTTTAATAAATTGCTGGTATTGCCAACTTTGAGAGGTAATGCGGCTGAATGGACTGGTTCGCCGAAATGTTTAATTCAATGGTGAGCGACGCCCCATATTTAACCAAAGTGCCGAAAATACATTATTTACTAGGTTGGATTACTGCATAATGTTGTGAATCTGCTCAGCTCAGGGTGAAACCAAGTGGATGTAGAGCATTACCGGAATGCTAGGGTAGGGATCCCAGAGAAAACACACTGACAAGCAGCATCGTCCAGCACAAATCCCACATGCAAAATGGGCGTGACTTTGGTTGGATTTGATCCCAGTTTGTATGGGTGATAGACAAGCGCTATATCTGGTGTGGCATTGCAGCCCCTTGATGTGGTAGTGTAGTGGGTAGTGGAGGTGTAGTCGGGTGTGACGAAGGTACGTGTGTTATGTCCGCAGGACGAAGGAGACGCTGGCGTCTGGCAACCTTCTGAGTGTGATAAACGTGCTGATGCAACTGAGGAAGGTGTGCAACCACCCAAACCTTTTTGAGGTGCGACCCACCACTTCCCCCTTCCAGATGGAGGGGCTCGTCCTACACACTGCGTCGCTAGTCTACGAAGCCCTCCACTACGACCCCTTCAAGGTGCGTGCCTCTCCCTGGCTCCCCGTCACAGCCCCTGCTGCCAACTCCTCCACATATCTACAGTATTCACTTCACACCCATCACACCGTTAACTTTTATCAAAATTGTTTTTTTACTTTGCATTAAAAACAAGTTATAGAGAGACAGTGTCTATAAATGGGTTGATATACTGTTTTTCTACTTAAAGTTTTGTATCTATCAGTAAGCTTATCATTTCAAAACACTTAGCAGCTGTGTTTATTTTTACAACAAATGGTATAAAACTAGACATTTTTGCCTTAAATTTTATTTTGCCCTAATTTAGAATATTATTTTCATAAGAAAGAACTAATAACTTGTAGTACTGAAAAAATTAAATTATCAGAAGATAATTTTTTTTCCTCCATAATTTCCTGTAAGATTATTTCATTTTTTAATGCTGTCCCCCAGAATTTCTATAACATCTTAGAAAACACACAATTTGAACAACACACCAATCTATCGTTGCTGACATTGTACCGTCAATGGCAGTTCCACTAATATTCAGCTTTCTCAGCACTCAACATAGTCTTGTGCAGGTTCCACCTAATCAACACACAGGAACAAGAACCAGATATCATTGTTGCTCATCAGCGATACCAGAACAATATCTTATAACTTAAATAACTGACCAGTGATGTGTGTAGTGTTGATCTCTGATAGAGGCTGGTGTTTTGGAAATGCGCATGTATGCATGTATATACGGCAGATCTGATTTCAAGCAAGTATCATCCAAACGAGCCATACATANAGAACCAGATATCATTGTTGCTCATCAGCGATACCAGAACAATATCTTATAACTTAAATAACTGACCAGTGATGTGTTGTAGTGTTGATCTCTGATAGAGGCTGGTGTTTTGGAAATGCGCATGTATGCATGTATATACGGCAGATCTGATTTCAAGCAAGTATCATCCAAACGAGCCATACATCTGTAATTAAAAATTTTCATTTTCAGTCTTCTCTGAGTGCTTTTAAAAATAATTGATGGCATATGTCAACATTCAGNCTGTAATTAAAAATTTTCATTTTCAGTCTTCTCTGAGTGCTTTTAAAAATAATTGATGGCATATGTCAACATTCAGAAATCACAAGGCACCCAGGAAGTAAGTGTCTAACACTGCTTCAAATGATTGCTGCTCAGTAAATTAACAATAATTTGTTAGTGTTATTTTTTTCCCTTTTGTGTTTTGTTATAACATTGTTCCACTGTGCTGTAAATATGTGTGTATTACTGTTTTGCCAGTTGTTAAACTAATGTTTTTAAATTGGAAGGTAATTGTTTCGTTTGTGACTTGTAACCAGTCTTTGTAGTGTAGCAGTGGAGAAGGTAATCTGAGTTACAGATATGTGATGTGCTCTGTGTTGGCTGTTTGCAGCACGTCGACCTGAAGTCCATGAACCTGGTTCTCTCTCACTTGGAGTGGGAACTAACGGCATTTGCAGCACACAGAGCCAAGCGCTACTACTTAGGTCGGCGCGCCATGGAGCTGGTGGACAGCCGTGCTGAGCCACCGCCCACGCCCCACACTCGTCTTAGCATGCGCGTGTCCGTCTCCAACAAGCAGCATCAACACCAGCTAGCCACTCTCATTCGCGCCTGCCGCGCGCGACCTGCGCCACGTCCCCTGCCCCCAGCACTGCCAACACCAACTCCCGTCGCAGGTCAGTCTACCACCTAGTTGTTCCTACATTCTCTGCTGCCCTTCAATTATCAGTTACTGTCATATCTTTGTGCCATGGTTAGGGCACCACTTTTACGGCAAGTAAGAGTAATTGATTTCATTATTAAAATTTTACGACTTGGTTAAAAAATAAATCTTTTCATTTCGTCAATTTTTATTACAAAACTACTTGCACTATTGGAACAATAATCTGTTGTTTTTGTATTGATTTCAACGAAACTATTATTTTTGTTTTTTACTCATTTTAATTAATTAGTACATATTTAAGTAGAAGATATTAAAAAATATTAGGAATGGGTCGGTTTGGTTCCAATTTATACCGGTTCTTGAGGTTTGACTCTGAACCGGTTTTAGGTTAACAATTACTCGGTTCTTGGTTCTACACAGCAATGGCAAAACTCTGTTGTTACAAAAATAACTATGGTATTTACTCATGTATGGCGATGTTTGGAAGGAAGTGTATGGGATTAGTCTGTTATCTCATCTCTCCCTCTTACATCAGCTCTTACATCAACACTCCTCTCCCTTCTCTCTCTCTCTCAACTCCAGCCCTCTGCTGCCTTAACAGATACATTCCTCCAAGCCTTCTTTGTTTGGTAGGATGGCCATGGGCCATGAGTAAGATAGGAAGAGACTTTTTTTTTGAGGTGTCACATTCCAGCACAGCAAAAAAACCAGGTAGTCACTGTGTAGAAGATGCAAAAAAAAAAAAGGGCCGCCCAGACACCATAAAAGAAGCATAAAAAAAGATAAGAAATCAGACCCACCACAGCTGTTTACCTTCTTTTAAGGAACCTTTATCTTACAGCACACCACAATGTTTTGGTTTGAGGGCCAGGAGTTATTTAAATAAAGTATTTTCCAAACATCACAATCACCACATATTAATGTAAAAAAAAAATAATTTTTTACATATTTACTAACCTTAAATAAATTTAATACAAGTTTATCTGTATACATTAAAACTTATCTTCACACTTTGTTATTATACAATTCTTCCATATAACAGTTCAATACTACCCCTAAAACATAAGTCCACCACAACCTGACTGCGAAATATTTTTTAATTTTAGTATTATTGATAAAATAAAAATATGTTTCGTACGTTGTAAAAATTTTTTTGCGAAGAAGTGGCAGGAACCTATTTGTGTTTGTTTTGTTGGCACTATAAATGTCTTATGCTTGAGAACAATTGAGACATTATTATAACTAAAAAAAATTTGAGTAGCGAACTACCAGTACGAAAAAAAAGCTGAACTGGTCTTGTACATTCTGGCAACGCCACGCCAGGCCGATGGCCTCACCATCGTCACTGTTGCCACAGTTGCTGTAAATTTAAACTAGTTCAGTCGGATCCATGGCCCAAACATTGCCGCCCGCCTTGAAGGGTCCACACTCCAACACTAATCAGTATCGTTAACAGTATACAAAGGTATTAAACAGAACAATCAATATTTACACAAACTGGTTGGATTACTTGGTCGTGCACTAACACGACACAACTGAACAGCTGCCATGCTGGGTACCAACCTCAGCGACGTGCACAACACAGTTTGCCCCAGGGTGTATCTTTACTATTCTACCAAGCTTCCACTGCATGAGGGGCAAGTTTTGGTTTTTACCAAAGCCAAGCTGCCATCTGCTATGTTTTGTTCTCCACTCGTCAGCTTAACCTTCGGCTGAAGATGATGGAGGCACTCGACATGCCACCGCTTCCAAAACAACTGGTGGATCTGCTGTAGGAGTGACCACTCAGTAAAACTGTTGACGAGTTTACATGTCCATTTAAGGCAATACCTGGGCTGGACTCGTAAGATATTTTATCGCATATAGGTTGCACCATTATTTTCAAAGGTCGTTAAAAATTATATATATATTTATTGATTATAGACTATGCTCATCGTTGTGGTGTACATCCTGTACAACACGGCCTGCGCCACGGATGGCTGATGCACGCGGCCTTGGCAAAGGTCGTATGGCAGCTGTGTCCTTCAAACAAGCAGTATTGCCAGGCGTAGCTACAGGCCTACAGCGCAGTCACAGTGCGCCGCAAGTTTGTTGGACGTAGTTCTTTTGGAGTGTACAGATATAGCGTGCGAAATGCAGCCTTGACTGCCGGAGTTTATATATTTATTGGAAAAAAGAAATTACTTATAAACATGTAATTTAATTTGAAGTGATATTTTTACGAAAAAAATTTTATCAACCTAACCATTATTTTTGTAGTTTATCGTTGAAAGTTTTAAATACGTGCAAAATATAGAAATTCGACTATTTCTGTTACGTAATTCCCTTCGCAATCCTTAACAGAAATAGAAATTTGAAAAGAATAAAATTAAATAAAAGGAATTGATTCTTGTCATACGATAACTGACAATCGATTATTCTCGAAAGCTTTCTGTGGAATGCACAGAGATAGCAGCACATTAGCGTTGATTTTTGAGTACCAAATGTTAGCCTTGACTTACACGTCTTTTTCTTGTATAGTCTTTGCGCCGCACGCAGTGTTGTTTTGATGTTGTGACAATAATGAAGTGCGACAGAGTTTCGTGATGGAAAAGCGAGGTACTTACACTGCAGGTTTCAAAATGAAAGTGATTTTGTTCACTGAATGAAGAGTTTGGAAATCAAGCCGCGGGCCGTGAATTCAGAGTAAATGAAAAAAATAGTGCGGGGCTGGATTATGCAGGTTCATTTTTCTCACTTATAGGGCGCATCCTTAATTTTCAAGAAAATTTTTTTTAAATAAAATGTGCAACTTAGATGCGATAAAATACGGTAATTAGCATGATTTGACAATGGGCAGAGGTCTTGAATTGAGCATTGCCTCAATCTATGCTAAGACAGTGCTCAGTTCTTCATATGTCAGCAACTGGGTTTCCGCAACTTTCTTGAGAATGCGTAGCCCCGTCGCTCACCCTTAGTGGGAATGGCAATTTGAGGGTTACGGCGTGATACTTCTCCCCTGTGTGACGGTGAAGCAGTGTTCGCTGCTTGCAAGTTGTTTTCCTGGTGCCTACGCTGCTGGCTTTAACCACTTCTAAAATCGAGCGTTGAGCCTTGGGTGGCGCACTTGCGATGGACGGGCGAGTGGGTGCCGCCCTTGAAGGGGTATAAGTGGGTGCGACGTACTGTTGTCAGACTACCCTAGTAATGTTGGTCGGCTGGACGAAGGTAATCTCTTTCTTCTAGGTGTAAACCTGGTTGACATCTGAACCAACATTCTTCAGTACCCTAGCGTAAGCTAGCCCCTGCTTGGATGCTTTGCCCTACCCAGCCCTATGAGGGAGGTGTGGTACACCTGATAGGAAGATGTTGGGTGGCCAGAAGGGGTAGACACAGCCTGATGGAGGGTACGGTACAGGGTGTGAGGTTAGTTACGTCGCCTGACTACTGGCCTACAGTCCTTTGACTTGGTCAGCAAGACGTCGCTGGCAGACTCAGGTGTTACGTAGAGTGGGGTTCCTCAGTTTTTGGGCTATCATGTCCACGCAGGGGACCTTTTGAGCTAGGCATCGCTGGCGCACCTAGGCACATAGTGGAAGGGCAATAGCTGAAGTGACAACTGCCCTAATGAGGCCCAGGAAGACAAGCTTCACCTCGAGACAGTTCCCGAAATTGAGGTTAAGGGTGAGTGTTTGGCTTCTGGCTATCCCTGAAAGAGTCTTACTAGGATTGGTGACGAAACAGGACATAGCAGGAGCAAGGTGGTGAAAATAAAGAGTGCTGGAACAGACGACTCACTCAAGTCAGATTTATGCGTGTTTTATTGATATCTCAATCAAACACACATAAACCAGCCTGTATCCTGACTGAGGCCCGCAGGGCTGATTCTAGGTTGCCAACTGGTTATTTACCTAGTCTCTGAAGACGCGGCACAGCGATAGCTGAGGGCAGCCCCACGTCAGCAGTACTCATTCTCAATTCAACTGCAGGTGAGCTACAAGGTAGATGGAAGCTCGGCATGCTAGCGGGCAGCGAGGCAGTGTCGTGCATTGTAGAACCTTCGACAGTGTTGCGAATTGCAGTGATGATTTGAAGTCGGTTGACTATCGGGCAGAGTGACGTTCTGCGAAGCTTGAAGAGGCGTTAGATTCCTCTCGGGCAGAGTAACTGCGTGCTACTAAACTGGCGCTTGACAGCCTCGAATGAAGGACTATGAGTCTTATTTATACGCGGTGCACAGGACTAGCGCTGGGGTTTGCGGAGTATTGAGAGAGACAAAATGCTCAGAGGAGAGCAACAGTAGAAAACTACTTCCCCTCTTGTCAGGCATGTAAGGAGTGGTAGCAAGCTAGACTTGCTTCACGCCGCAGGCATGTTGGGAATAGATCCCACCGCAGAGCAGTGACAAACGACGGTGAGTATGATTAACGTATTTAACATTAATACCCAATGACTAGATGTTTGCATAAACAACAACCTTTTAATGATCATTGTGGGAAATCTTAGGGTTCAGGACCGTAATATATTTTGATTGATGTAACATCCAATTAATGATACAATATTTTACTTTTGTCATTATTTATATTGGATTTTCGCTGGGATCACTGAATTTTAACTGTGGATATGATTTATCGGTACATGTGTTTTTGGTACAACGAAAGTCCACTGTATACTGAAGAATACATTTTATCTTTCTCAAACCAGTGAAAAATTATAAGCTGTTCCTACAACATCAGAAGCATCAATTCAGTCAATATTAGGCAAATTCGCCAAAAGCAAATTCGAATCAGCACAGACAGCTCTAGTATATACTCAAAACACGACTTCTTCTTTTCTCTCTCTCTTCTCTCTCCTCTCTCTCTTCTCTCTTCTCTCTCTCTCTCTTCTCTTTCTCTTCTCTCTTCTCTTCTCTCCTCTCTCTTCTTTCCCTCTCTCTTTCCTTCTCTCTCTTCCTTCTCTCTCTTTCCCTCTCTCTCCCTTCTCTCTTCTCTCTCTCTCCCTTCTCTCTTCTCTCTCTCTCTCCCTTCTCTCTTCTCTCTCTCTCTCTTCTCTCTCTCTCTTCTCTCTCTCTTCTCTCTCTCTCTTCTCTTTCTCTTCTCTTTCTCTTCTCTTTCTCTTCTCTCTCTTCTCTCCTGTCTCTCCTGTCTCTCTCTCTTCTCTCTCTCTTCTCTCTCTCTATTCTCTCTCCCTTCTCTCCCTTCTATCTTCTTTCCCTTCTCTCTCTCTTCATTCCCATCTCTCTCTCTCT
>NQII01002458.1:141237-184990 GCA_002778355.1 Clitarchus hookeri | reverse complement strand
CTCTCTCTCTCTCTCTCTCTCTCTCTATATATATATATATATATATATATATATAATGACTTTTCCTCTTATGGAAAAATGGGGGAAATGTGCATTAACATGGTAAACTTGTCATTGCACATTTTTCTCATATGAAAAAAAAACCCATGTGTGTGAAAAACATAAATATGAATAACAAAAATGTTTAACGTATACTGCTTGTTTGCTCGCCTGTAAGCAGCAGCTTGCTGACAGACCTGCCTGAAAGCTGCTCTACGAATGTAAAATTCTTCCTTTGTAACTTGTATTGTCATATGAATAACTACACATCAAATTAAAACCATTATGTTTTCCGATAACCTAACGAAATGCCATTAAAGTTTTTAACATCTCTTTATGTTGTAATGACGCAATGTTCGTAATTTTTCGGGACACGGGTGTAAAATTCTTTCGTGTTTGTGAAGCTTTGGGAAAGCTTTGCAATATTTTTATCGTGTTTCAAATTAAAAGCCGTGGTGGCTTATTTTACCGTGTTCGTTTGTTTATCTGGTTTGAAGTTTAAAGCCGTGGTGGCTAGTTTCCTGAGATAGTAAGTTTATCAGACAGAAGTGTGCGTTTGTAGGTTAATGTGCGGACGTCTGCGGGTTACGTTTTTATCAAGAGTCCTGGTTACAGTTTTCGTTTCGAACTTGGGAGTTTTGAAAGCGTCAGCATAAAGTAGATTAGTTAGTTTCTGTGGATCAGGCGACATCAACAGTTTCAGTTCCTTCGGCGCAGTTTTAATATGTCAACAAGTTTTTGTGGACGGCGAAGTTTGTTAATGTTGATGGCGCAGAATTAGTTCGTGCGGAGCAGTCAGTTATGATAACGTCGTGTTGAGCGCGGGCCACGTGCAGTTTTAGATGACGCTGCTGGCAGATGCCGGATGCCGGGCGCTTATCGCAGGAGTAGTTCGTACGGAGCAGTCAGTTATGATAACGTTGTGTTGAGCGCGGGACACGTGCAGTTCGTGATGACGCTGCTGGCAGATGCCGTGGCCAGGCCGTTATCACAGGAGAGGGGGGATAGGCAGTAGGATATAGGCATCTAGCTGTCGCCCTTACAGGGTCTTAGTCGTTGAGAGTCTTCTTAGGAGGGGCAGTCTGCGGCGAGGGCCGTTAGAAGCGGTCGTCTTCTTTAGTCGTCAGAGAGAGTTGTCGTAGTACAATTATAGCGTAGATCGCATCAGGTGTGACGTGAACCCCCACATCGGCCACTAGACTGTATTATTTCATTTCTCAGCCGGTGTGGGAGGTAGCAGCAGATATTCTTTATTCGGGCTAATATTCATGAGACGTTAATACACGGAAACCACTGTGGCGCTGTTTTCTGTACTTTTATATTTAACTGTAAGGTTCGTACTCTGCAATTTGGACTTCTTCTGTGAACTGTGGTGCTGAGTGTTAAATAAATAGTTAAATAAACAAAGTACATAACAAACTAATTTGGAACTTCTTCATTCTTAATTAATAATGTTCAATTCTATGAGTCTCGTGTTTCTGCCCTGAGCAAGCCGTGGCAAGTAAAACGCATTATTGCAATATGGCGCCCAACTGTGCGGCATTATAATAAATATANGCAAGCCGTGGCAAGTAAAACGCATTATTGCAATATGGCGCCCAACTGTGCGGCATTATAATAAATATAGTGTGAATGTAACACCAACGCTTTATTACAATGTGTGTCATTTGATACTATGGAATGTTGTTCTGACTAGCAATTGATTTGATACAAACTAGTGTTCTCAATTGCCCGAACCAACTACATTTTTATTCTTTTAAAATTTTTCTATTTTCGCCAAGTATTAGTTCATTTCATGATTTCAAATAACTAGGGATGGGTGGATTTGATTCTTTGATTACTCGATACCAGTGGTTCTTCCATTAAAATTAGTACTAAGTACAGAGTACCAATAAAGTTGATTTTCTGATTAAACGACTTTGTATTAAATAGTGCACTGTACAATAAACTATACTGTAAAGCAAAATACTGTATACAGCAAAATGTAAATAAATACCCTTGGTTTTGGCCAAACACATAATAAAGCATTGTTTACCCCCATATACTGAAATTAATAAATGGCTAACTTTGAAATTCTCATTTTATAACAAATGGTAATTCGTGGTAGTTATATAAATTACGTACGCTTGTAGCTGACACATCACGTTTAATCATATTTATTTCACATTAGAACTGTGATGTTTCTATTAACGTAAAATGCAGACAGACTTTTTTTTCTGCGTGCATCAAAGATGTGTCGGTTTGCTGCACTTAAGATAGTTGGCCATTTCTCCACTACACTAGCGTTGGTAGACATGTTTCGGTTCTACAACAGTGTCAGCTACATCATTGGTGTGCGTATGCAGTCCACATCGATCACTCGTTTACATTTTTTCCCCTTGTTATTTTTTCGTGATGCGTTCCATTCACGTATTTAAATTAGTTTTAAGGTTCTTTTGCATAGTTAGCTTTCTACATTCAAGTAGAATAAGCATATTTGTAAAAAAAAAGTTGTGGTAAGTTGAAAATAAATGAAGTTTTAGTAGTTTTACTAATAAAGCGGCATTTTTTCGACAAGTCCCACCTAAGGTAATCAGCATTTGTTTAAAATCTTGCGCAGGTTTAAAATATACGTGCTTTAAACAAAGGAAATTGCGTACAGCTGGCAAGAAGGGATAAAAAGTTTTAAGAAACTTGAAAATGTTTAACTTGCCAAGATACACCATTTAAACATAACCTAGAAGCTGCGGAAAACAGCCCAGTAACAGATGGGGGTTTTTTTTCAAAGCTAAATTATATATTGTGTACTTAAATTTAATAAATGAACCTGAATATGTATTTTGTGCTAATGCAGCAAAACATTACAATATTTTAATTCAGACTTGACATTAGCATAAACACATTAAAAATAGGTCCCTTCAATCTTGTCATAAAGAAGTTTTCTTTTGTATTTTTATTTGCAACACACTTACAATATGTCAATTTATAAATATAAACTTTATTCGCAAGCTAAGAAGTGGTTTTAATATAAAAATGTTTGCAGAGAGTTCACTTCCGATAAGTTTAGGGTCAGAGCTACTTATGATTCAATACCAATATTATCACTGTACTCTGAATTTACAAAAAATAAATGTTATTGTGTGAATTTTTTTTGCACTTTAAGAATTACATTGCAAATGCTAATTTTAATAATCTAATGCTCATAATTGAGAATCGAAAATGAGAAATCGGTCCTGAAATCGAAACAGGAAAGAATGGCTACTTAACCCATCCCAACAAATAACTAAAGGAAATTTAGTGAAAATCTCAAGATTTTATGCCTCATGAAAAACAATTCTACCTATTAATTTTTCTAGCAAACCTTTTGATCGGGCGATGCATCTCAGGCAAATGGCAACCCTCTTTTTATGATAATTTTGATGGATATATGTGTTTATATGTGTAGTTCAGAGGAATAATAATTATAACCATAACACATCTACCTTTTAATATGTAGTTTTGTGAATGAATAATGTGTCATTTTATAGCAAACATTTAACAATCTGTTTCTTTAGGTGCTGCATATTATGTTTTTTTGGTCCAATTTTAGGCTATGTTTGCTTTTACAGTCAACTCCCTATCTACGGTATTTGAGGGGACTGTCAAAAATTTCCCTACATGTACATCAATAAAATACATCTTCTGAGTTTATTAGACTTCATTTTGAGTATAAGAGCTCTACATTATCTGTGAATAAAGTTGAGCTAATAAACACACTAAAAATGGGAATTAAAAAAAAAAGTGTTACTGTAAATATTACATTAACAAACATTTCACATCAGCGTGTTTGAATGAAGAATATAACCTCTCAAAATACTCTACATAATTGATTTTACTGACACCAAGTGCAAGCCGACCTAAAACTTTCAAACCTTCTGAAAAATAAAATAATACGACTCAGAATGCAAGTCAGTTTTAGAATATTCCGCACGCACTCAATCATCTGAGAGGGCGTGGAGAGATTATTAATGGGGCAGTGTGTTCACAGTTGGCGGGTTGTGAAGGGGAAGTGGCGGGAGGAATACCCCTCCGCGCCGCTACATGTTGCGACACTTGCGCACGTGGCAAATGTCTCTCTTTGAAATTTATTATTTATATTTCACTACAAAATTCTTGTAATTTTGAGACAAATTAATAAATGACTGGATTATAATTTATTTCTTCACTGTCTTAAATAATTAATCATTCAAGGGTCATCCTCTGATTTTCCCTGTCGCGAGTTACGCTGCATTCGGGCTTGGTGTATACCTATTATTAGATGATCAAAGGTGAAAGGTGTTGAATAGGCCCTTACATTTTATCAGTTTATTCAAAAGACCCTTGTCTAATGAAATAGATTAATATAAATACTCCGATTTCCCTGCAGGAAGTGACTGGAAGTGAAATTTACGCTTGGTAATACAAGTCATTCGATGTTCAAACATTTTTTGGCGACAAGGGGTGGTCAGGTACTTTCTTCTGGGCATACCATTGTATTCACGCAGATGCATTCCATTGAGTTAAATTAATATTACATTTAAAATCCTTTTGATATTACGCCAGATACAATGAAACACTAACTTAACTGGCAAAAATGACCTTTAATCAAAAAAAACATCTTTGCAAATAATAATTCCTCCTTAAAATGTATTGCGTTAACATTTTCAGACGAAACCAGTTTCTTTGAAATACAAGTGATAATAGGTGCAATTATTTTGAGCGACGGATAATCTTGATAAAGTTTCTACTTGCGCCAGTGGCACTTTATTTCCTCTGCGACCAGCGTGTAAACGTAGGCGCGTGCAGCTGAGAGAGGATGTGCTTTTTCTTTTGCTAGGCAACAGCTTCCCCTCTCGATGGCATGTGAGTGGAGGAAAAAACTTGCACGGCTGAGAGAGGATGCTTGGTCACCACGCTGGTTGCTAGGTAACCTCTTCCCCTCTTGTGAGGCGTGTATGGGGTGGTCGCAAGACAGACCAGCATGGTCGTACATCACACCACCATGCCACAGGCGTTGGGAAGTGAAGACAGACAACGTGCCGTAGAGCAGTTATAAACGGCAGCGCGCGTGATGTATTTCACCTTCAGTTACTAGATGTTTGCATAAAATAAACAGTTTTAAAACTATAGCTGCAGGAAATCTTAGGTCACGGACTGAAATATATTTTGATGGGCGGAACATAAAACAAATGATACAACCGGTTATTTTCGTAATTATTAATGTAGGAGTTTGGTCGGGAACACTGAAAATTAACTCTTTATACGGTTTATTGGTACATGCGTTTTCGGGTCGAGGGTCGACTTAAATCAGTTCCATATCTCCATTTTTTAGGGATATCTTTATTCTTTATTGTACCACGTAAAGCTTTTAAATCTTTACATTTTATTAATGAACCCTCTGTTTGTGTGTGTGTGTGTGTGTGCATGTTATTGTGTGTGTGTTAGATNATTCTTTATTGTACCACGTAAAGCTTTTAAATCTTTACATTTTATTAATGAACCCTCTGTTTGTGTGTGTGTGTGTGCATGTTATTGTGTGTGTGTTAGATATATATATATATTTTTTTTTTAAATTGTTTTTTTTCCCACTAAGACACTCATCTGTTTTTCGCTGATTGAAGGGCATGACTTTGATAACAAAAGCTTGAATTTGTTGAGCTGGAAAAATTTTTTAGCCCCTGTCAAGTTTTAAGCAGGTATTTGGCTCCAGCTTGATTGTTGAGTACTTACAGACTTGAAACTAGTCCCATTTTGTTTTTATTGTAAGAGGGCAGGCTTTTAACCCATGTACAGTGGACTACCAAATTACAGTTTTGCAGGGGGCTGTTAAAATTTACATTTATCTGGGATTTCGGTAGATCATGGTTCTGACATGTACATCAATAAAATATCACTTCTAACCTTATTTAACATGTTGAGTATAATGAGAGCTGTACATTATCTGTGAATGAATTTTAACTAATAAACACAATAAAAATTTGAGTTTTGAAATGTAAGTATTACTGTATTACTAAGAATAATTCATTAAAACATTTCACCTCAACTTGCTTAAATAAAAAAACATTACATCACAAAATACAGTACAAAATTGTATTACTCAGACACAGAATGCAAACTGACCCAACACTTTCAAACCCTCCGTAAATTTAAATAATATGAAACTGAATGCAAAGCAAATTTTGAATGTCGTGTGCACACACTATTATCTGAGAGTACGTGGTGAGGCTTCAGCGGTGGGAGGAGGGAATCAATATACTCCTCCCCTTCCAAATACGTCGGCACACAGAGTAAGTGCGCAAGGATGGGTGCTGGTTGCTAGGTAACTCACAAGTCATGTAAGTGGAGGAAATCAGCTCTGCCGAATGTCATCTAGGATAACTGAATGTTTGCAATCCAGGTTGCATGTCTACAGCAATCGATACTTACGTGTGCGATGCCGTGCTTGCGTGGCAGTAATTGCTGAAATATTTAGTGGCGTAGCAGAAAGATATTTTGATTGATACAATATCTAATGAACAATAAAAGCTGGTAATTGTATCATTATTTAGTTTGCCGGGACCATTGAAAATTAACTGTGGATACGGTTTATTGGTACATTCATTTTCAGTACGTCAAGAGTCCACTGCACATAGGTATACATTAACATTTATAGCGCAAACTCTTATTTTAATGTGAACATTTTTTCCTCTATTTGACTTTACTCAAGTTTTATCCAATTTGATTCAACTCGCATCGAATCTGTAAAACTCAGACTCNTTTTTCCTCTATTTGACTTTACTCAAGTTTTATCCAATTTGATTCAACTCGCATCGAATCTGTAAAACTCAGACTCCCCCATCAATACATAAAGGCTGAACTATCCAACTGCAATTGATTACCTGCAGACAAATTCCGTATTTTTCCATTTTTTTTTTTCAGGTTAGTTTTGTATAATATGCAAGGTAATTTTTTTGTTTGTATTTTTATGAACTGAATACATNTTTTTTTTTTTTCAGGTTAGTTTTGTATAATATGCAAGGTAATTTTTTTGTTTGTATTTTTATGAACTGAATACATCTGTAACTACTTTGTAAGTAACTATTTCAACAGGAAAAATGTGTACATATGAGCTGTGATAAGATAACTGAAAACTGTCATGTTTGTTTTGTATTAAATACCACTGTTGACTGAAGGAGGTAGGTAACTAGCGAAAGGTAGACAGAGACATTGGTAGCAAGCAAAGTGAGAGGTAAGCTAAAGGGAGACGGGGGGCTAAAGGAAGAAAGCAGAACCAGAGGTAGGCTAGAGGAAGATGGAATGACATAGGAAGCAATAGGTAGGCGGGATGAAGATGGAGACAGTGGAAGCAAGCAGAGCGAGAGGGAGCAAGAAGGAGGGAGACTGGTACAGTGGCACCAGACCATTGACTCTTTGTTTACTTGTAGATTGTTCTCCTCTAGCATAATGTTGCTGAAGTGATTGTATACACATTCATTCCCTAATGGCTCGAACACTAATTAGTCAACTTTNCCTCTAGCATAATGTTGCTGAAGTGATTGTATACACATTCATTCCCTAATGGCTCGAACACTAATTAGTCAACTTTCGATTGTACAATCCTTGACATTTCTTGGCAAGAGGGTTGCTATTCCAGGGGTCTTAGACTCTAGTTGACTGTTGACACCTGCATATGCCTGCGATGTGCCGCCNTTGATTGTACAATCCTTGACATTTCTTGCAAGAGGGTTGCTATTCCAGGGGTCTTAGACTCTAGTTGACTGTTGACACCTGCATATGCCTGCGATGTGCCGCCCGGCAAGTCACTTGCTAGAGGCCAGTAGCCAAGCTCACCCACCACACTACGTCCTTTCAAGCCACGCCTGATTCTACGGAACACCGTCTTCCTCTCCACCCTGTATACCCCTTGTGCCTCGGCACAGGGCTTCTCTGGATAATACTGCCAAACATAGGCTATCCCTGATCATGGGTAGAGGACGGACAGAGTGCCAATCAGGTGTATTTCTGGTAAGCGAGAGGAAGCAGCTAGACAGAGGGGGAATATCGGCCAGCTCGACCAGCGGAAGCCGCAACCTGCACCACGAGTTGTTGCGGCACGTCCTCCGTGCTGTTTCACATCTACCTCCCTCACCACCAAAGAAGCCAGTAACCTTTACCACGCCCTCAGCCTTGGACAAGATGGTTCGCCGCTTAGACCAAGCATCAAGCTACGCACCCACTCTGGTTGGAATCCTGCTAGCCTCCACTAGCGCTCCTCCTCGTGCCCAGTCAGCCGTAATTAACTTGCAAAAAGCCAGTAGTACTACTTCCAGCAACACCACCGTCAAAGGGATGATGCCTGCATCCCAGCCCGCCGGGGAGGAGAGATGCTGTGATGTCAACCAACTCAAAGAACACCCATTAGGTGGGGGGCAACTGTGATTCCAAGACCCGAAATATACAATGTAATTCAAATGTCAATAAGTTCTGGGTACAATATTAACCTGTTGCATTAAAATATTAATATAGCCATTTTCAAATGGTTTTACCCTCAAAATTATGTGTTATATGTATGCAGTATAATAATTCCTGTGAATTGACTTATTTGATCTGCGTGCTTGTAAGATTTAATTTTACTTATTTTATTTGTGTTTGACCTCCAAAATGTCCAAAATTGTGTCTATTCAAATGTTTCTTGAGCGAAAAAGACATGTCTTAGTAAAATATTCATTAATTTCATATTTTTAAGTCTTCCTAGAAAAAAAAATCTAGGCGATCATAAGGGTCCTCTCCTGGGTGTCAAAGAAAATAATAAATACTATGTGTTGAGCAGCTTTTAGCAAGTGCAAGTTACATTTTCATTGGCCTCTTGCACGAAAATCTTTTAGTTATTATTAAATACTAATTTTATCACAGGACTCATTACACTGTCCTTCACAGATTTTATACACACTTGACATAAGTGTAGGAAAAGGTAGATGTTTAATTAATTGTCTTGTAATTAATGTGGATGCCTTTGCTCTGCAAAAGCTGCGTAGTTGTACAGTGTGACCAGGTGGAGGGGAGAGAGAGAAACAGGCTAGAAATCACAGAGCAGAGCGCAGTCTACTGGCTTTGTAGGCGTGCTCATTTCTGTTGTTGGAATATTCTACCAGCAGTTATTATTTTTGTATTTCCTTTCATTCGGCATAGTTGCTGGCAGGTGCATTTTCAACACGTCTCCAGTGAAACAGGGGCCATGGTGGTTGAGCGTTTAGACTGCTCACCTCCCTCCAAGGCAAACCAGGTATAATCCCCGGCCGGTTCACTCAGCATTTTTGCAAGTGTGAATCTTGCTGGACAATGCCGCTAGTCCGCGGGTTTTCTCAGGGATCTCCCGTTCCACCACCCTTTCATTCCGGCGCTGCACCATACTCGCCTCACCTCATTTCTCTCTCATCGACTCTGAAAACCTTGTTGTTAAGACCCGCCCAAATCTCATGACTCAGTTCAGTGAAACTTAGTATCGGCTCCTTTACTCTGCTGTGTAAAATAACTTGGTCCTCTATTTCCGGTATCTTGTTTTGAAGCACCGCAAATATTTGATGTTCCAAAATTTAAATTGGCTTATTTATGGAAACACTAATTATTCTGCAAATACAGTTGATTCTCTATGTATCAAAAATGCATGTACCTATAAAGCATATCCACAGTTAATTTTCANTATTCTGCAAATACAGTTGATTCTCTATGTATCAAAAATGCATGTACCTATAAAGCATATCCACAGTTAATTTTCAGAGGTCCCTGCAGAATTTTATGTAAATACTGGAACAATTGAGTTCTTGTATCGTTAATCTGATGTTTGATGTTACATGAATCAAAATATTGTTGGGTCCTGTCATTTAAGATTTCCCAAAACAATCATTTTTAGCTGGTTGTTTGGCAAACGTCTTCTAACTGGTTTTGAAATATGTCAAACGTGCTATCGTTTGTCATATCACACCTTGCACATTGCCCTCAGTTCAGATGAGGGTGACACGCATGACGAGAGGGGAAGCAGTCTCTCTCTCTCTCTCTCTCTCTCTCTCTCTCTCTCTCTCTCTNCTCTCTCTGCCCCACACAGTTTTTTCCTCCCCTTACATATCTCCGAGAGGAGAAGCAGCTGTCAAGCAATAGAAGGGAACACCCCCCCCTCCGTCTTGTTTCTGTATCTCTCTCACACTGCTGCACGCGCATCCTTGCTCTGCTTGTCTGTAAAGAAGGCAATCTTTTGAGTACATGAAGCATGGTTATCCTGTCAACGCACTGCGCCATAGTGTGGCCAAGTACTTTCCTGGGTCTGACCTCTTAACACGGTTGCCACAGCCAGGCGTATGTGAAGGTAATGTGATCATAGAAATTGTACGAAAATTATCCGTCTTCGCTTAAAATGGTTTTGTCGGAACATTTCTGCAATACATTCTGGCGAGGAATTAATTTTTGCATGGGTGTTTTATTTTGTGGTTAAAGGCTTTGTTATCCAATAAAGTTGATGTTGAATAGTATCTGGTGTAAAATCATCATGATTTCAAAACAAAATATTAATTTCACATGGTGGAAAACATCTTTGCAATTGAAATATGCTCGCAAAAGTTTACTTGGCCTCTCCTTGTCGCCGAAAATTATTTAAATATCATGTGTCATGTAATACCAAGCGTAAAGTTCATTTTCAGTAACTTCTTGCAGGGAGATTGAGGGTTTTATATTAATTTATTTATATAGACACATGTTTTGGATATACTGATATCCTGTGAGTGCCTATTCAATACGTTTTGTCGTCTAATAATACACGAACACAGAGTCCTAGGGCAGCGTAATTCGCGACAGGCGTAAGTGTACAGGAAAATCAGTGGATGTGGTTTTGAATAATTAATTATTGAAGACCACAAAGAATTAAATATTACTTGTCTTATTTATTCATCTGTCTCAAAATGCCCCTTTTTTTAAGTGAAATATTTTTTCAACTGCACTTTTGTCATGCATGTATGGCATCACCAACATATTGATGATGATATGAGGCCCGCCTTGCATAGCCTTGGGCTGTCGTCGGTGATATTCAGCATAGCTAGTTTCCTGCCATTACACGGCTGGCAAGGAAGTAGCTAGTTGCCTAGCAGTCAGTGTGATGTCCTTGCGCCCTCCCTCTTTTAGCAGACTGGTTTGTAAGGGGAGGGGTGGACTTTTTCACTCCTCCTACCCCAGACACCTACCATTTTCCATCTCTCCTGCTGTGAACACACTGCCCAATCAATAACCTTTTTGCTCGTGACATTCAACATTTTTCTTGCAATCGGGGTCATATTATTTTAATTTTCAGAGTGTTTGAAAGTATTGGGTTGCATTGCTTCTGATGTTTGATCAAAATCAATTATTTACAGTGGTTTGTGATGTTATATTCTTTATTTGAACAAGTGGATGCCCGGTGCTGTGGATGGTTGGACCTGCGCTCTTTGGACAAGACTGTTAATGTTAAGAACAGTACTCGGAAACTGGCATAATTACGCTACCACTACAAACAAAAGCTGGACCAACTGGGCCAATAATAGAAACTGAATTTGTCGTCACCCTATGACTTGGTGAGGAAATTATTTTCTGGCAACATTGGCTCGTGGAGCANTAATAGAAACTGAATTTGTCGTCACCCTATGACTTGGTGAGGAAATTATTTTCTGGCAACATTGGCTCGTGGAGCATGAAGGCAGTATTGGTTGCAGAAAACACCGTTTTCTGAGGGAACCCGACACAAATGGCAGTGAATTGGGAGAACGTATTGCTTGACTTACACCAACAACAAATAATGGAAGGGGAGATCCAATAACAGTTAACGGGAGAACTCAACTCCCTAATGAAATTTCTGAATGCAGATTTTGCCGTATTCGACAATACCGGTCTTCTCCGTCAAATGAATGCCATAACCTATAAAATATGGTTTTGACCACAGGCCCGTATATCATTGAACCGGAAAACCGTTGGAACTCTGGTGTAAAACAATATTGGCTCATGTGGCGGACACGAAAGCCGAAGGGCTCGTGGAGCTGTCCGATTCCCCGTACAACTTTGAAGTGTTGCTGGTTCCTAAGAAGAATGGAGGACTACGNACAGTACTCGGAAACTGGCATAATTACGCTACCACTACAAACAAAAGCTGGACCAACTGGGCCAATAATAGAAACTGAATTTGTCGTCACCCTATGACTTGGTGAGGAAATTATTTTCTGGCAACATTGGCTCGTGGAGCACGAATGCAGTATTGGTTGCAGAAAACACAGTTTTCTGAGGGAACCCGACACAAATGGCAGTGAATTGGGAGAACGTATTGCTTGACTTACACCAACAACAAATAATGGAAGGGGAGATCCAATAACAGTTAACGGGAGAACTCAACTCCCTAATGAAATTTCTGAATGCCGATTTTGCCGTATTCGACAATACCGGTCTTCTCCGTCAAATGAATGCCATAACCTATAAAATATGGTTTTGACCACAGGCCCGTGTATCATTGAACCGGAAAACCGTTGGAACTCTGGTGTAAAACAATATTGGCTCATGTGGCGGACACGAAAGCCGAAGGGCTCGTGGAGCTGTCCGATTCGCCGTACAACTTTGAAGTGTTGCTGGTTCCTAAGAAGAATGGAGGACTACGCTTCTGCTTGTACTATCAGGTGTTGAATGACATGATTGCACATCCTATAGCACTGCTGGGAGTTAACGTAGCACAGACCTTGGGGATGCCCGTATCTTCTCAACATTTGATATGAGGAGTTACAACTGATGACTCACGTCTGCTGTCGTTCTCGTGGGTTACATGGGTCCTTTGTATTTTGCTTACTTGGATGATGTGATCATCTACTTACGCACCTGGGAGGAACATCAGACGCATGCATGCGAAGTACTTGAGATATTCCTGATACACAGGCTGACCTGCCATTTTGGCAAAACAAGCATAGAATATTTTGCCTACCGAGTAGCACGACATGAAAATTTTTCATTGACGGTAAAAGTCGGTGGAATTACGCCCCTACCAACAGACGACAGATGCAGCGGTTTCTAGGGATACATAACTGACTGTGAGACATTGTCCAGAATGTAGCTACCTTCGAATGTGGACTGCTTGTCAACTGGACAGGGTACATGCAGCCTCAAAGTTTTGCCCGTACTCACCTCCCAAGAGAAATGTCTGCTTTGTTTCTATTGTTTCTTGTCCAACACCATGCACTTCCTGAGGAGTGAAAAGTAGTTTGTGTTATAACGAATCTGGCTTGTTTCTCTCCTGTATTATCTTCAAAATATTTGTCTGCATGTAAAACCTGTAGCCCTACTTTTTAAATTTGTTTCTGAGAAAAAATGTGAAAGTCGTACACTGATTGTTGTGGCATACCTTTCTTTTGAGCTTCCAAGTGTCATTTACTGTAATTTGAGGTAGCACACAGTTGATGTTGTTTCCACTGCATTGAGCATTTGAAGTTAAGTATTCCTACACAAGNCCAACACCATGCACTTCCTGAGGAGTGAAAAGTAGTTTGTGTTATAACGAATCTGGCTTGTTTCTCTCCTGTATTACCTTCAAAATATTTGTCTGCATGTAAAACCTGTAGCCCTACTTTTTAAATTTGTTTCTGAGAAAAAATGTGAAAGTCGTACACTGATTGTTGTGGCATACCTTTCTTTTGAGCTTCCAAGTGTCATTTATTGTAATTTGAGGTAGCACACAGTTGATGTTGTTTCCACTGCATTGAGCATTTGAAGTTAAGTATTCCTACACAAGNCTGTAATTTGAGGTAGCACACAGTTGATGTTGTTTCCACTGCATTGAGCATTTGAAGTTAAGTATTCCTACACAAGGCTGCATTGGGTTCTGCTATGATGCACTATTTCTCAGTGTATATCAGAGCTGTAACAGAAAACAAAAATTACATCAAGACATTAAACTTGCTGGTCGAATCTCCATGCTTTAGGTTATAAAACAAATGTTCTATATAATACTAATTTTTAAATCTACATTTTTTTCCTCATGGTTTCCGCCCACAGGAAAAAGTCAGGGAATTTTCACCTGGGTCAGGGAAAATGTAAATAATTGCTACTCTGCAAAAGTTGTTAGTTGTTTGAATACAGGATAATGTAATAGCGAGAATATGGGTATTAAGATTTCAATTTTTAAGTTTGTGAGAACTGGCAATAAATACATCTTTGCCAGGTGACATAGGGCCTGTGTGTTCAAAAAAGTATTTGTGTTTGTGTGCAGTCAATAGTGTTTCTATCGCGAGAAATATCACTGGCTGAATCAAATTGTGGCCCTGCTAACTTAGTCTGTTTCCATGTAATTTAATTCAACTTCACTCATATATTTGCTGTCAGCAGTGGAAAAACATGGTAATGGAAGGTTTNTGTTTCCATGTAATTTAATTCAACTTCACTCATATATTTGCTGTCAGCAGTGGAAAAACATGGTAATGGAAGGTTTCGGCCCTGAAAATAGATCAGAAAAACATGGAAAAGTAAGGGAATTCCAAATTGCAATTTCAATGGACAGCCTGTTTTTTCTTTTAACCTGTGAAATTTGATGTTTGTGTTTCTGTAACCCAAAGTATTGGCTGGTTTCCGATTTGTTTCAAATACGGCACCAGGAAATGTAAACATTTTACGTGGTCATGCCAAACTTTGTTTAGTACTTTTTGAATTTGCAACTCATTAATGAATCTTACATTGCCATCTTTAAATGTTGCACTGAAATGAAAACAACTCGNTGTTTCCATGTAATTTAATTCAACTTCACTCATATATTTGCTGTCAGCAGTGGAAAAACATGGTAATGGAAGGTTTTGGCCCTGAAAATAGATCAGAAAAACATGGAAAAGTAAGGGAATTCCAAATTGCAATTTCAATGGACAGCCTGTTTTTTTCTTTTAACCTGTGAAATTTGATGTTTGTGTTTCTGTAACCCAAAGTATTGGCTGGTTTCCGATTTGTTTCAAATACGGCACCAGGAAATGTAAACATTTTACGTGGTCATGCCAAACTTTGTTTAGTGCTTTTTGAATTTGCAACTCATTAATGAATCTTACATTGCCATCTTTAAATGTTGCACTGAAATGAAAACAACTCGGCAACATCCTCCTCCCCCCCCCACACACACACACACACTCTCTCTCTCACTCTCACTGTTCGATGTACAGCATTGAAGAAACTTGACAATGATGGACAAGCCCAGTCTGGTTTAGCAATGAGATTGTCATGTGCTCATGTAACGTACAATCATCTATACTTGTTTGGTTTTTATGGGGTTTTTTATACAGGTTTTTTGTGTTCCTTTTGTCTACCAAACTGTTGTTCCACAAAAACTGATCCAGAAATACAAATAAAAATATATTGACCTTCTATTTTTTTNTTTGTCTACCAAACTGTTGTTCCACAAAAACTGATCCAGAAATACAAATAAAAATATATTGACCTTCTATTTTTTTATTAATGTTAGTGTTCAGATGTGAACTGTTTTTGTCTAATGAAAACACAAAGATTTCTCATAATTAATNTTTTTTTTATTAATGTTAGTGTTCAGATGTGAACTGTTTTTGTCTAATGAAAACACAAAGATTTCTCATAATTAATGTACTGATAATGGACTTACTGGAATTGTGTTTATTTCAGCAGCCTCATAATTCACCTCATCCATCTGTTTCTTACATGGATACTGTTGATGTAGTGTCATGCAATGTTGGAAAGACTTTGCGGTGAGTGAAGATATTTCGTGTCAGATGGCTGTTGCTATAATTGCACAGCTCCTGCTATGTATTCTCGTGAGAAGGTTAAGTTTGAACGTGGTTAATTACGGACATTCTGTTTATAAGTCTTACGCATGTATTTTGCTTTTTTAAGAGGGTGTACAATGCTTGAATAAATTTAGTATTTGTTTGATTGAAATTGAGGTTTTCTTTTTAGTTTAACATAACCTGAAACCCCATGTGCACAAACACTTATTGCTGCAGAGTTTTGTTGAGCATCTTCCATAAAGTGTAAGCATGGGCTGTATCCTATCACCTTCTTTCCAGCAACATGTTTGAGTGAAGTTATTTTCTAACCTCGAAGTTGCACTAGCGTTGCTTCAAAGTGAAACCACTGCTATCATCTGAAAAGTTCCTGGATGTTCTGAGAATACAAAGTTTCACTAACTAAGAATAATGGAGCTAATATTAGAACAAGTTTATTGCAGGTTTAAGTAATTTTCTGTGAAAATTGATAGGTTTATTTGAATGTTAATTCTCCATTGCNAGAACAAGTTTATTGCAGGTTTAAGTAATTTTCTGTGAAAATTGATAGGTTTATTTGAATGTTAATTCTCCATTGCAAATCGAAGTTTCAACTAATAGTACCTATTCATCTGAATTGGAATAGATTGCGAATATTTGTTTACATTGTACTTAAGTCCACAAAATTTGGAAAAACAACCAAGATGCACCACCTCCATATAAAATGCAACAAAAACCACACATTTTACCCTGTCTTTTTTCCTACAGAATCTTTTAACTTAACCTTATCGAAAGTCTTGTGAAATTTTTAATTCTATAGCTATAGTAACCCAGGATAGTAAGTTAATAAAGTTGAACATACTTAAATTATATGGGAATGCTAACATTTCAGTCAATTTCTTTACATGTGGTTCAGAATACCAGTCCGCGAAGTTGCACGACGTTCTTATGTATAATCCACATACGNTTTAAAATGCAACGAAAACCACACATTTTACCCTGTCTTTTTTCCTGCAGAATCTTTTAACTTAACCTTATCGAAAGTCTTGTGAAATTTTTAATTCTATAGCTATAGTAACCCAGGATAGTNGCAGAATCTTTTAACTTAACCTTATCGAAAGTCTTGTGAAATTTTTAATTCTATAGCTATAGTAACCCAGGATAGTAAGTTAATAAAGTTGAACATACTTAAATTATATGGGAATGCTAACATTTCAGTCAATTTCTTTACATGTGGTTCAGAATACCAGTCCGCGAAGTTGCACGACGTTCTTATGTATAATCCACATACGTATCTGTGTCGCAAAGCATAGCCGTAGCATTGAAGAAATGTCTCTAACTTTGCAAATTGAGTAATTGTTTTGTTAGACACATGTCTGTGTGCCAAGCTCTCCAACTACATCGCTTAGTGATTACTTTAATGTATTTATCATTGCTTTGCTGGACCGTCCACCATGTACTCGAAAAGCCTTTCAATTATAATTTTATTATAAATATAATGTATTGTATAACAGCTTTACGAAACGTACAAAATACACTTTCAATAGACTGATCACATGTACTTTCAGCAACTATTTACATGAATTGCATGTTGCCGAGTAATCAATCGCCAACTTCTGTGAAGAAATTCCAAATTGGACTTGGTTTTTTTTTTATAGTAAATGGGAATTCTTTCTCCCTTGATTCCTTGCATTGCCTCTATCCATTTTTAATTATAACTGATTGCAACAGTTATGTTCACATAACAGATAACCTACAAAACAACATGTATTGATTGCAGCCATTGTTTATGGTGGCCATGTACTGCATTGTGGTAGACTTTACTGTTAACACTGTGTTAAAATTTACATTATCGATAAATCATTTAGCAGATGTTGATATTCAATCACTCAGCTGAAAATAACTTACCTGCAACATGCACACACATTTTGTTACACTTTGTTTGTATTATTGAAGCCTTGTAGTATGTGGATAGTAAATTTCATTGCGAAGTGCATTAGAATTTTATAAAAGCTTCGACTTCAGTTGTACATTGAAGCTTCACGCTAGCCTAGTAATTGAATTAGTACAAAAAATTACCTGTTGTAAAATGTGCAATATCTTAATTCATACAANCTTCACGCTAGCCTAGTAATTGAATTAGTACAAAAAATTACCTGTTGTAAAATGTGCAATATCTTAATTCATACAACCTTTATATTTCTAACCGTGTGAATGAGATTGTTAAGGAAATTGGCAGTTTTGTGCAGTNATTTAGCAGATGTTGATATTCAATCACTCAGCTGAAAATAACTTACCTGCAACATGCACACACATTTTGTTACACTTTGTTTGTATTATTGAAGCCTTGTAGTATGTGGATAGTAAATTTCATTGCGAAGTGCATTAGAATTTTATAAAAGCTTCGACTTCAGTTGTACATTGAAGCTTCACGCTAGCCTAGTAATTGAATTAGTACAAAAAATTACCTGTTGTAAAATGTGCAATATCTTAATTCATACAACCTTTATATTTCTAACCGTGTGAATGAGATTGTTAAGGAAATTGGCAGTTTTGTGCAGTAACGTGTGTGGCACTAATAACAATTCGCGTGGCATCCTGCTTTGAAAAACCGTGCAGTCGACTCTGTTCTACAACCACGGGCACAGCGACATTCTTGAAGAAGTACCTTGTTTTTGGAATGGTGAAGAAAAAAATTTTACGAGGTGGAAAATTTTGAAGAAATGGACAAAAAAAAGGTTTTTGCATTAATTTTGGTTGCACCACATTTCAATTCTCTGTAAAAGGTGGGTGAGGTCAGGGTTCAGTCTTGAGGTGGTGTGGCTTATGAAGACTTGGGGCTGGAGCGCAATGGAGGGAGAGGCTTCGTGGTTTGTCGACGCCTGTGACGTGCCAATTACCACTGTGCAAGTAAGCAAGCAAATTCCCTTGAACATAAAACAACTTTTAATTCTGGTATCATATTATACNTTATATTTCTAACCGTGTGAATGAGATTGTTAAGGAAATTGGCAGTTTTGTGCAGTAACGTGTGTGGCACTAATAACAATTCGCGTGGCATCCTGCTTTGAAAAACCGTGCAGTCGACTCTGTTCTACAACCACGGGCACAGCGACATTCTTGAAGAAGTACCTTGTTTTTGGAATGGTGAAGAAAAAAATTTTACGAGGTGGAAAATTTTGAAGAAATGGACAAAAAAAAGGTTTTTGCATTAATTTTGGTTGCACCACATTTCAATTCTCTGTAAAAGGTGGGTGAGGTCAGGGTTCAGTCTTGAGGTGGCGTGGCTTATGAAGACTTGGGGCTGGAGCGCAATGGAGGGAGAGGCTTCGTGGTTTGTCGACGCCTGTGACGTGCCAATTACCACTGTGCAAGTAAGCAAGCAAATTCCCTTGAACATAAAACAACTTTTAATTCTGGTATCATATTATACTTTATTAAACCAATTACCAAGTGAATGTATGCTTGCGCAATTTACTTAATTACTCCCTGCGGACAGTTTTAGCGGTGAGACAGTGTCATAGAATCATTTTAACTACAGGATGTCAAAAATTATTGTAAAATTTTTTATTTACCAACAACTAGAAATAAAATTCCTTTGACAGTTTTATGGAAACTGATAAATTTATTTTCTAATAGAAATGTTTTAATGTAAATGTGGCCTTTACACCTCTTGATAGTATGAAAACATTGTTCTAGATGTAAACAATTCCATCTTATTTCCTTCCTCATTGCCACGGGCTGTTGCCCCTGCCTCATGGTGAAATTGTGGCACGTACAGCTTAATGTGGTTTGGGGGGAGGGGCACGGTTGTGGTGGAGGTGAGAGTCTGGTCACTAAAAACACGTCTCAAGTGAATCTTGGTGGCCTTGATTCCAGCCTGCCATCTGCCACCATAGTATGGTGAAGATAGTGGATCGAAATGCCACTAGATGCTCCTTTTAGCCAAACCATGTGTGATGTCTGCAGTGGCCCCCCTTTACTGTATTAGTTTTTGCAGTTCTGTTAGGTGACTGTTTGCAGCCACAAAGTTGGTACCGCAGTTGCTGTGAACATCAGAACAGAGGCCACGGNTTTTCTAATAGAAATGTTTTAATGTAAATGTGGCCTTTACACCTCTTGATAGTATGAAAACATTGTTCTAGATGTAAACAATTCCATCTTATTTCCTTCCTCATTGCCACGGGCTGTTGCCCCTGCCTCATGGTGAAATTGTGGCACGTACAGCTTAATGTGGTTTGGGGGGAGGGGCACGGTTGTGGTGGAGGTGAGAGTCTGGTCACTAAAAACACGTCTCAAGTGAATCTTGGTGGCCTTGATTCCAGCCTGCCATCTGCCACCATAGTGGGGTGAAGATAGTGGATCGAAATGCCACTAGATGCTCCTTTTAGCCAAACCATGTGTGATGTCTGCAGTGGCCCCCCTTTACTGTATTAGTTTTTGCAGTTCTGTTAGGTGACTGTTTGCAGCCACAAAGTTGGTACCGCAGTTGCTGTGAACATCAGAACAGAGGCCACGACGTACAACAAATTAGCCAAAGGTAGCTAGGAATGCACTAGTGCTCAAAGCTGACACCGTCTTTGTTGACACACATNGCGTACAACAAATTAGCCAAAGGTAGCTAGGAATGCACTAGTGCTCAAAGCTGACACCGTCTTTGTTGACACACATAAAGGCTCAAGTATACCTTGTGAGTCCTGGCGCCCTTGAACTGGTGATGTTTCATGGAGAATGGATCACCGTAGTCCACACCAGTGTGTGTATATGGCTTGGTTGACTGCACATGAACTGCTGGCAAATCGCCCACAACTGACTGATGAGATGATGGTAGTTTGTCCGAAAGCATGGGATGAACTTACCAATCTCTTCCCTTATTACCGTGCGGGCAGCTAATGTCCAATATTTCTGCTGTATGAGTGCATGTAGAAACTTACTGTGGTAATGGTCTATAATCAGATTAGTAAGATGATTATCTGTAGGTAGCAGAAAAGGGTGTTTGGAATCATAGTGAAGATATGAATGATGGATAACCCTCCACCTTGGAACACTCCTTCATTGTCAAAAAATGTGGCCAAGACCTCTTATACGAACTGAGCATTCCTTCTTACTTTTTTAATACTTTGTATCTCTGACTTGAAGGCTTCTGCTTGAACATGTTTGGTGCGCACAGTTAAAGCTGCATTGAGTTCTTGTAAACAGTCACCCCAAATGTCTATGCTGGCTATTACCCTTTGTGTTTTTTGCAAACCTCAACACAAATGCCAAGACACGCTGCAACCTACACAATGAGGTATACTGGGCCACCACCTCCACACATCCTTTGCTTCAGTCTGTCTCAACAAGCAGAGCATTCGCTGACTCTCTGCTTGTCTCTGGGGGTTGAGCAGTTTTCACAATAGGTGCTGCATCTGGCTGACCTGGGGCCACTGTGGCCCGCGTCACCACAGCTTATGGTTTACCAGGTCGCCAGATGACAATCCTCTGGACGCAGTCGGCAGGGTTACACTCCAGTGGCACATGACGCCATTGACTCAGTGTCAAATTATCCTGAATGTTAGCCACTCTGTTGGCAACAAAAGTTATCANAGTGGCACATGACGCCATTGACTCAGTGTCAAATTATCCTGAATGTTAGCCACTCTGTTGGCAACAAAAGTTATCAGTAATTGTGGTGATGTGTGTATTGGCTACAATGCCAGTGATGTTAGAAAATTTGACAGTCTCTGAGAAAAAATGTGCTACAAACTTCAACAGTTTGTCTAACATGTCTGTCCCACAAAGCTCCAGCCTCGGGAGCGAGACAGTTTCAACAGGAGCAACTTTAGATTTTGCCAGCATTAGATGGATGTGAATGTCTTGCTCTGAGCCATTAAGTCTTTGGTATACGATTGCTGCACAACCCTTAGTTAAGGCATCACTGAAGTCATGTTATTGAAAATCTCNCCATTAAGTCTTTGGTATACGATTGCTGCACAACCCTTAGTTAAGGCATCACTGAAGTCATGTTATTGAAAATCTCTACTGCCTGGAGGCAAGATCAGTAAGGAGGAACTCGTCCGATCCGACTCCAAGAGCCCACAAACACTGCATGAATGCCTTCGCCCAGAAGACCACCGGGGCGAGCCAACTCATAGGGTCAAATATACGAGCAATGTTCGGCAAGACGTTTAGTGGAAGTAATTTCAGCTGGTTGCACATGATAGAGAATACATCCATAGCTGTATGCCATTCTAAACCCAACACCTTTATAATCTTATCTCCTGTCTCATCAAATGAAAGAGGTTTCCAATAAATCTGGATGATTGCTTGACCATCGAAAACCACTCTCAGTTTTGTAGTTGAGCTAGATTTCTTTCTGCCAAAGTAATTTGGAATGTAGTGATTGGTATTACTGGTCTTTGCAGCAAGTACTATGTGAGAGAGTTCTTCATACTCCTTCATGAAATTTCTGTAGTCTCTCTTTAGGTCTGGCAATATGGATATACATCTTTCCAGGCGCTGCAGACGGTTGACAGCTTGTTGCCAGGATTCTCCTAGATCAAGATGATCCTTCATAAACAGCAGCCTAACAATATATAACTGTCTGTTTCATCACCAGAGGACGCTTCTGTTAGTGTAAAAAATGATGTTGCTGAGTTAGGGCCGTAAACTCGACCAATGAGGATCCACCCAAAGATGCTTTTACGCACTCTGAATGACTGGGATTTAGCTCCAACATTTGACAACTGGGCAGCAGTAAGTGCTTTGCGCTGTATCTCCACCAAGTCACATAACTGATCAAAGTTAGGCAGCTTTGTCATTGTATGCACAAGTTCATACTTTCCTTTCAGGTTCAAGCTTTCTGGAGCTCATTTCAGAAATACAAAACTCCATTCATTCACTGACGGAGAGAATTTCAAAATTGTTAGCGCTCCCAAATTCTCTTTCATGGTATCTAGTATTCTCAGTCTTGCTGGTGAATTTGAAACAGTAGGTTGAAATTGCGCAATTTTGTCCCAGTGGGCTGTTGCAATGGCTCTCACATTCTGGTACCTGTCAATGAGTGTGGTCCATGCTAAATCATCATTCTCATCAGTCACCAAGCCCAAGGGTTCTCCTCAAAGTGAAGATACCGGATACTGAATTTTTTGACTGAGCTCAACGATATGTTAGAATGTATAATGGAATCAAATAAATCATGAAAACTTTTCCATTGCGTAGCTTGCCCATCAAAACTTGGGAGAGTGAGTTTGGATAACATAACAGGACTTGACATATTTCATGATAGTGTAATAGGTATCCTCAAAGTACACTACTAACTTTTCGTGTTCATCACTCTTGAAGTGAAGTCCTTGGTTACTAGATTCTGCACACTTAAAATGCCACATGGTGTTCTTCAAACTCCTACAACCTTTACTTTTCAATGTCCCTACAAATTGCCTAGAGCAATTCTATTTGGGATTTATCATGAAGCCAGCAAGCTAGTTTTTTTCACTCTATTAATGCGGTCCCTAGCTAACTTTAACCTAATCTCCAAATGTCCCGTAGACATTTTGAAAATAATTTAATGATACTATTGCAAAAAGACGAATCAAAACTACCATATCTACCCAGGTACAACCAATCCCTGATTAAGATCCGCACCTTAATTTTCTGTTTAGATTGCTGGGGAAAATTTTTTTAAAAGAAAAATACACCCATTAAAAGTTCTACATTGATTATACAACTGTGACCCAACTTTATCTTCAAAAACATCAAATATTCGGCCGCAACGTAGTTTCTAATATCCTAACTGGCAAAGGCATGAGCATAGGTAGCTGATGAGCGGGACAGCGCGCGCATCTTGGCAACGTGACAGTTGAAAGCCAGAAGGGTGGCGCTGTGGTTTTGGCCGGCTGTTTACACATCCCTTCTGCTTTTTCACGCACAAGGAATTTGACCTTATTCGAGGTCGTGGTTTTGTTTACAATTTTAGTACGTTTTAGCTTGGATAATATTGCATTTTAACAAACTAAAATATATAAAGGACATTTGGTAAACTAAATCGGGTAATTTGAACACAGTCATAGTTTTCAGCTTGTATGCAGTGGATACCTAATATACGGACGGTACTTACGTCTGCCAATGTACTTTTTTATGCTACTTGTCTGGTGAAAAAGAACGGCTACCAGCTGCATACAAAGGCAAAAATTTAAATTTCCTTTACTAAAATATTATTTATATATTTTTGTCGCGTCACCGTATTACGTGTTTGGTGTTGCTACAATCTACAGCAATGTTGCCAACCATAAAGATTACCGATAGCCACATAAAGAACGTTTTTCGCATGTCCGGTTTTCTTTAGTAGACTTTCATTGCAAAATTATTGCACAGAGAATGGTTTAAGTTCTTTATATTTGCCTCCAGGAGCATAATAAACTAATATAGTCGGTTCACGACTGGAAGAAACTTTTGAAAATCAACATTTGAAAAAACACCCTAGCCGTTAGCTACATGCATATAACATTACAAACAGCGGCGAGCGCGGATACAGTTATGCCGTTAGGTTGCCAGCACAAAGAGAGGAAATAGTTCTAAAGTTTTAATGTAATTGTTAATTTATCACTTACAAATGGATTTCGAAAAGACTTGTATCTTATTATGCCAATTATTAATGACGTGATGCTAACGTACTTTGATTTCAATGTTTCTTGCATACTCACAAGATCACGCTCAAGGTGAAAGTAGAGCGGCCATTTGTTTACAAACCTTCGTTCCGTGTGTTGTTGGCGAGATGTGGTCGACACACGTGCCAGAGAAATGGTGCGATTATCTTGTTTAACCAATAATAATTCATTTACTGGTTTATTTTTTTTTTTACTAATATCCTCTCTTTATTATTTCTCGTTGTGCCGATTTCTTTCGTTTCTGATACCTGTATAAGAGATTACTCGTAGTGCGTTCTCACGTGTTTAATATTTTTTAAATTTATTTCAGGTTTGCTTAAAATTTTATTTATTGTATTTTACGTTATATGTTGCGGTAGTTTTTGTGTGCAGTCATGAGTTCTAGCAAGGTGAATAAAAGATAAGTCACCAACGCCAACAGGACATCATTAACCTCACCGAATCGTTGTATTCCCTAATTAGGCGAGGGGAAATGAAACCCTGCAACGTCGCGGAAAGAGCGGCAGAAATGTTGAAACGCTTCAGATCCACAGTTCTAAGGTATGTTAAAATATATGTAGTATTAACCATTGCGTTTGCAAGTTGTGTGTGCTAAGGTCAATTATGTTGGCCTACGAAATGTGTTTACAAGAACATAAAGAAAATTTGTTAATAACTTGATAACATCGTCGAACGTTGTCTACGTGTCTTTTTAACGTTTTATTTGGGTAATTATTAAGTTTAGGGGGCTTTTCTGTAAAAAAAATAACAATAATTTCACGGAAAATGGTATATTTCCACTCCACTAATGATGCAGAACACGAATATACGACGGGCATTAACGTCCGACTAATTTCGTAACATGTGCCCACCTAACCTAACAGAACCTATCCCCACGATGGGTGAATCACTATTTTACATTTTTAAACTAACCTAGGATTGTTGGGTTTTACACTAACCTAGGATTGTAGGGTTATATAGACTCAAATGTGAGTGTATGAATCACCTAACCAAAAGGTGGTATTACAATGTGTAATTAAAAATAAAAACTACTTTGTGTTGGAATTTGTGTACCCCTGCGAGGGATTCTTCATAAACAACCCAATATATACAGTGGAAATTTATTATAAAGACAACTGACAATGGTAAGGAAAATTGCCTCTATAGTGAGTTTGTTATAGTCAATTAATTTTATATAGGTTATGGAGAGATGGTGCATTTTAAGATTCTGAAGAAGGAGCTTGTTTTGTATTTATAAGTTACATTGCGGCATTAATTGCCATTGTTATACGTCACTAAATAGATTACAGTCGATATAACTGGAACTTCCCCTACTATTAAACATATCTGTATCACTTCACTAAACATGAGAGGACATCGTAATCGATGAAATCGCAGTCATAATCTTTTAAGAAAACAATTGTGTATTAATGCATTTCCCCAACACCACTGTTCTACAGCCATTGTCTTTTAGTTATTGTAAATTATCAGTGTCATATTTTTCACTTTCAGTGCTACATAGCCAACCTAATTTGCATAATTTAAAAAGGACCATAATTCAGTTACTGGGTCAACTACAGTTACTGATACCAAAAACATACAAGGGTTTGTTTACAAATGATGTGTGACAATGTGATATGCTCTGCCGTGTGTTAGTTTAGGTTAGTTTAATAGGTGGCAGGTATTGGTTACTATATAACCCTACAATCCTAGGTTAGTTAAAAAATGTAAAATAGTGATTCACTCATCGTGGGGTTAGGTTCTGTTAGGTTAGGTGGGCACATATTACGAAATTAGTCGGACGTTAATGCCCCTCGTATATTCGTGTTCTGCATCATTAGCAGAGTGGAAATATAAGATTTTCAATTAATTATTTTTATTTTTACAGGAAACCCTATAAACTTAATAATTACCAAAATAAAACTTTAAAAATACACGTAGACAACGTTCGACGATGTTATCAAGTTATTAACAAATTTTCTTTATGTTCTTGTAAACACATTTCGTGGGCCAACGTAATTGATCTTAACACACACAACTTGCAAACGCAATGGTTAATACTACAGATATTTTAACATACCTTAGCACTGTAGATCTGGAGAGTTTCAACATTTCTGCCGCTCTTTCCGCGACGTTGCAGGGTTTCATTTCCCCTCAGCTAATTAGTGAATACAACGATTCGGTGAGGTTAATGATGTCCTGTTGGCGTTGGTGACTTCTCTTTTATTCACCTTGCTAGAACTCATGACTGCACACAAAAACTACCGCAACATACAACGTAAAATACAGTAAATAAAATTTTAAGCAAACCTGAAATAAATTTGAAAAATATTAAACACGTTAGAACGCACTATGAGTAATCTCTTATACAGATTTCAAAAGCAAAAGGAATCTGTACGAGAAGGTTAGCACAAATTAAAGTCATACGTTATGAAAAATCAAATAATAAAGAGCTGATATTAGTATAAAAAAACCGATAAATGAAATATTAGGTTAAACAAGAATCGCACAAATTCTCTACAGCATGGCCATCCGGGGGCTTATGAGAGATTGGCGTTGCCATGTTAATGTTGTTGGATGGACTCCTTGAATGTTGACACATTTCATTGCAAAGTATTGTGTCTATAATATGTAATCAAAGTGAAAGTTTTTCTCCCCCACCCAATCCCCCAGTCAAAATCAAACCTATCGAAGGATACGAAATGGGCTTGAAAGTAGATCTTTAGCAGGGCTTCAAGAAAGTCTCTTCCAGTCATGAACTGACTNAAGATTAAAAACTTTACGCTTGTGGAATATCCATTAATAATATATACATTACTTTTATTATGGGTACGTGCATGTATGAACACATGTACACACACAATGGAATGTAAACATTGCCATGTGACTGCCACATGGCAATGTTTGTTTACCCTTTGGCAGAAGGATACGAAATGGGCTTGAAAGTAGATCTTTAGCAGGGCTTCAAGAAAGTCTCTTCCAGTCATGAACTGACTATAGCTTATATATGTATTGTGTGAGCAAACATTTGCCAGCATATACCACCATGCAAAACAGACTCGCATACTGCCTGCATACTAAGTCTCTCACCATGATTCCACCTGCACTCTATTTATGAAAGCCTCATTTTTTAAGAAGAAAAAGAAAAGTACTGTTCACATGTGGATAAATTGGGTACTTGTACACTGCTGATCTTCTATCACAACTGTCACACTTTATCTTGTATTTGTTTTCATCCGCACATGCTGTTCCACAAACCTTTTGAGTGGTAAGCCCGTCTTAGAATGCACCAATAATGGCGACAACCCTAAATGCTTACCAAATGGCGCTATAAACGACACACTATGTAATTAATTTAATTGCACGGCGGCTTACTTGCGTTGTACACAATGTATTGTGACCCACGGTAACATTCTTTTCCTGACACTGCAGAACTATTACTTACTAGGAACGGCCTTAAATCATATCATTGCCAGGTTCCGCCCAACCATAACCAAGAATCTGGCTTAGACCAAATGTTGTCACTTTGCACCTTGTAGCCAAGTCCGGAGGAC
The DNA here is from genome assembly GCA_002778355.1 of Clitarchus hookeri. Lineage (NCBI taxonomy): Eukaryota > Metazoa > Arthropoda > Insecta > Phasmatodea > Phasmatidae > Clitarchus > Clitarchus hookeri. Next base: position 157,036 of record NQII01002458.1, on the reverse strand, counting down.
CAGTAATGTAGCTCTCGTTGCTTGAGTGAACGGCACTGCTAACATGATCCATGGAACCACCGTAATTGAAGTTGAAAACTTCAATGGCAGACACCCGTGTGCACGCACACCGATTACTGTTTCCCGTCCATAATCAGTCTTTTTTTTTTTCTCAGCAACACAAAACCTTTAGTGTTAACCTATAAAAAAACACAGACATTTTAAAGTAAAATATCCCTAACTTTGCCCATTAAATTTCGATTTTGCTATGATTGATGGACAGGTGCAGTTTCACTTCTATAGAAGTTAAAAAAAAAACTCCTACAGTAAACCACTTATTTTATGACCCTGGACTTTGGTATAGCGTTTTTGGAAAAACCATTTTTTTATGACCTTGGATTTTGGTATAACTTTTTTTGGAAACTGTTAAAGAAACAGCAAAATTAAAATAATAAATAAATTAATCATTGTAAGCAAAAATGTAAAAAGCTGCAATCAAATTTGATTAAAAATAATTTTTTTATCAATGAATAGGGGTTGGGTTCTTACTATCATTTGGTAGACCCCAATCTGTAAAAAAATTAAAAAAATCTCATAAAAATCCATTTGAACCTTTGGTTGGGTTATGCAGTGTGCTTTTGGCTGTGCTCACTACTCATTTTGTATTATAGAGAAGCTGTTTCAAGCTAAACTCTCCTCTCTGCCCTGTTTTGCACCATTATCAGTAGTGATGTACCAATGTGGTCATTGTGGTATCGGTATCTGCTGATATTCCACTTCTGTAGATTTTCCCGTGTATTCGTTGCCAACCGATGCATACATAATCCTATATGTTTTCGAAGCCCTAAAACCATGCCAAGCTCTCAAATGTACAATGCCGTTTTTACATTGCTACATAGATTCTAAACACATAAATTCTCTTCACAGTGAAGGACTGTTATTGACAGTGGTAAATAAAATACGTATAAATGAAGACAACACTCCTATCCTTATTTTTCTTCTTTACTTGCGAGCAATTAATATAACCACAAACATTAAAAAGTTAACAAAATTATATTCTCCATAGATGTGGTTTGCACATGCAGCACTTTGAACAAAGTGGCTGGCCAACTGGAATCAATCGTCTGGTATTTACCACTCGGGCGCTAGTGATAGCCGATTTCAGTGCGCATACGAAGCCATATATGTATCTATGATACAGTTTTTTTACATTTCTGCTGCCGTGAGTACGTTAAACTGGGTTTACAATAAAACAATTATGCATTAAAAAATATGTAGTAAATGCTGATATGGCATTCGGAAACAAGTCTTCTGTATTTGCAGTTTCCTTCCACTTAATTTGACTTTGTATGCTGGCAATTGGTTACAAATATTGACTGTATGTACATAGAGCATCTTTTGTCTGCCNCACTTAATTTGACTTTGTATGCTGGCAATTGGTTACAAATATTGACTGTATGTACATAGAGCATCTTTTGTCTGCCATTTTGTAAGATAGCACCATGAAAGTATATACATTTTTCTGTCATATCTCTGGAAACAATTGACAGATTCCATAAAAATTTGGCAAACAAATCGTACTGTAGCAGATGGTGTACTGATATGTTTAACATAGGTCAAGCACTTACTTTCAAAATGGTGGGTATATAAATATTTTAGCTCTGTAAATTTTATTAACAAAACAAATTCCATCTTAACTTTGTATGCTGGCAGTGCCTATTACAACCATCTAATTTGTCTGTGCAGAGGCTCATTTCTCTGCCATTTTGTAAGATAGCCATGCCAATAAAAAATAATGATTTTATCCCGTATCTCTGGAAACAATCAACACATTCTTTCAAAATTATGTGAAGATTTTGTACTTTGTAGGCCATAATAATAAGGCAATTTGTTTTTAAGTAAGGCACATTTATTTTTAGACTGACGGCTACAAAATTATTTTAGTTTTGTGAGTAGTATCTACGTAACTATGTAATATATTTTAACTTAACTTAGTTTATTGGCAGTACACTATCATCGAAATTGCCACACCATCACTTTTTTGTCCTCAATTTATGAAGATCGCTACATAAATATTATGGAGGTTTTATGCTATGTCTCGTGAATAGTCTTATTTTTCTAACAAACTGTCTCGTTGGGCGCTGCATCTTATGCCGATTTGAGACACAGTTTATGCTAATATTGACCGGTATTTGTGCTTGTGTTCACATGTGCACTTCTGTTGAATGATTTTAATTGTAACACATTTACCTTTTAAAAATTGTTTTGTAAATGAATAACTTTATTTTCTAGCAAAAATTAAACAAACTGTGCCATCAGGCACTGTTTTTCAGACAAATTTGCGCATGGCCCAGTTTTCTTTGGTTAGCAGTAGAGCACAGGGTTATCGGTCTCAAGTCTGAAAAATATATTCAGCTGGGCTCGACCCACAAGCAGCACCTTTGTAACATATGTTATCATATAAAATATTATGTGTAACGGTGACATCAGTGATTATTTCTTAGCCCCTTATCTGCACATGCTAAGCCACGCTGTCTCCAGACTAGAGCAATGTCAGCATCGCCACCTCTCAGGAGTCCCGAGGTCCACTGCCACCTGGATTTAGGCAATCCGCACTGCATGCGCGCCTGCCGTAGTGTGTAATGCATTGCATGTGTGTCCGTACAACCCATATATTTTTTTAATGTTGCTTCTTGGATTTTTATTTTAACAGATTTTTGCAAGAGGTAATGAAAAAAATATGTGTAGTTCACGTAAAATTCCCTTGCTAAATTAAGAAGGTACTAGATTTTCATTTCTGTATAGTAGGGATGGGTTGAATAACCAAAAATGTCTTTTCTGGTTCCGGTGCCGATTCTACAATTTAAATATCGGTTCCAGTATTCGGTTCTATGTATTTTGAATACTTGCCTTTTGCTTGCATCTTTATTAAACCAATGCAGGTAAAATTCATTAAATGTTTTATTTAACCGTTATATGGAAGAATTGAACAATAAAGTGTGAAGATAAGTTTTAATGTATACAGATAAACTTGTATTAAATTTATTTAAGGTTAGTAAATATTAAAAAAATTATTCTTTTTTACATTAATATGTGGTGATTGTGATATGTTTGGAAAATACTTTAATTAAATAACTCGTGGCCCTCAAACCAAAACATTGTGGCGTGCTGTATGATAAAAGTAGTCTACAAAAGAAGGTCAACAGCTGTGGTGGGCGGCCGAATGTCTTATCTTTTTTTTTGCTTATTTTATGGTGTCTGGGCAGCCCTTTTTTTTTNACAGCTGTGGTGGGCGGCCGAATGTCTTATCTTTTTTTTTGCTTATTTTATGGTGTCTGGGCAGCCCTTTTTTTTTGTGTCTTTTACACAGTGACTGCTGGTTTTTTTTGCCGTGCTGGAATGTGACACCTCGAAGAAAAAANTTTTTTTTTTGTGTCTTTTACACAGTGACTGCTGGTTTTTTTTGCCGTGCTGGAATGTGACACCTCGAAGAAAAAAAAAAGAATCTTCCTTTCGACCCGGGGCGGGCGGTGGCCATCCTACCAAACAAAGAAGGCTTAGAGGAATGTATCAATCGGCTAGCGGTGTTGGTTACGGCTGAGAGTTAAGAGAGAGAGAGAATGGAGAGGATTGTTGATGTAAGAGGGAGAGATGAGATAACAGACTAATCCCATACACTTCCCTCCAAACATCACTGAACACTTAGGACTACCACTCCTTCCTTAATTNTGAGATAACAGACTAATCCCATACACTTCCCTCCAAACATCACTGAACACTTAGGACTACCACTCCTTCCTTAATTGTTTTTCCGCGCGCACCCCGGAAATATTTACCTTCATGTTGGGAAGAAAGGGCGCGTTATACATGAGTAAATATGATAGTTATTTTTGTAACAACAGAGTTTGGCCATTGCTGTGTAGAACCAAGAACCGAGTAATTGTTGTTAACCTAAAACCGGTTCTGAGTCAAACCTCAAGAACCGGTATAAATTGGAACCGAAGAACCAATCCGACCCATCCCTACTGTATAGAAAAAAAAATTTTCTCTTTAAACAGTAACGATAATTTTTATAATTTAATAAATCCTGTGGTGGCTAAAAATCTAAAGATATTGATTCCTCAATTTTATCCAGAATTGCTAGAATCAAAGAATCAGTAAGCAAATTGTCCTATCACTGCAAAACATGTACTACAAAATACAGCACCAATTATACACTGAATAGCCAAAAAACCTGGTACAGGCATGCATATGCGAATAACAGAGGTATGGAACCAATAAGAGTAACGCGATGCGGTCGGCACCTAGATTGGTTACTGCTGCAACAATGGCAGGTTATCAAGATTTAAGTGAGTTTGAACGTGGTGTTATAGTCGGCGCACGAGAGATGGGCCATAGCATCTCCGAGGTAGCGATAACAAATAGCATTTGGATGTTCGCATACGACCATTTCACGAGTGTACCGTGAATGTCGGGAATCTGGTAAAACATCACATCTTCGACATCGCTGCGGCCGGAAAAAGATGGTGAAAAAACGGGACAAACAACGACTGACGAGAATCATTAAACGTGACAGACGTGCAACCCATTCCAAATTGGGGCAGGTTGGATTTGTGGACTGCCCTGCAGGATTCATGGTGTGAATTGCCTCCTGCATACCTTCAGACATTAGTCGAGTCCATGCCACGTCGTCTTGCATCACTTCTGCGTGCCCGGGGAGACCCTACACGATATTAGGCAGGCGTACTATTTTTTTTGGCTCTTCAGTGTAGGATTTAAAGTAATCACGATATTTTGTAACTGTGTGGATTCTAGTGATACTGACGCCAAATCAAAACTTGCAATTTTGAACTCTTGAGAAGTTAAGAATAATTTGTTTTAAAGTCCATATTTTTTTGTTTAAAGTTCATGTTGAATAATTTCTTACGTACAACTTATAATTTTGTGAATGCAATATTGATTTAATTAAATGGACAGGCATCTTCAGAATAAAACTAAAGTGAGAAGTACAGATTTGGCCTATTTTAGCCAAAAATGTTAAAACCTTGAGCAGCGTGATGTTGTAAATACTATTAGAAGTCCATTTTTAATCCTCTCTGGTACAAAAACAAAATTATTTTTTAAATAATTGTTACTTTAATTTATTAGTCCGATGTATTGTAAATAAACCTATATCCTAGACACGTTTCCTTGATTTCACCTTGTCATCGGCATGACGTACCTCTCGGTACCCGCGCTGGTAGTTGCGAGATGCTTAAATCCACTCTGCACCCAATTGAAAATCTTTATTCTAATCAGTCTAAAAAAAATTGATTGTGAAAAAGACGTACTATTTCTTACAACTAAGCATCATACTTCTTTACCGTGAAGTACAGAGAACCTTACTGGTACGACCACCTGCAGTTTCCTGGGATATTTTCATTTCATTCGGACCAATTTTGACTCGCCCAACCCCTATAACAAAAATTTGAATGTTTTTTTGCATAAAGTCTATGTTAAACTGTTTGCTGTGGAAAATTACAATTTTTGTTAATACAACATAAAATTTATTTCAGTGGTCTCACACATTCTGAAAAAAAAAGTGGTACCCCTTTTAGGCAGAAAAATAGCACAGAGTAAGTAACATGTAACATTTAGTGAGGGCAAAGTCATTTCCTTTGACTGTGCAGGAAATGGGAGGTGCTATTATTCAAATGCAAAGTTATTATTGGGAGAGAGTAGCACATTTCTCACAGGCCGTGGGGTCCCTGGTGGTGTGCGGGGAGGCAGGCCGTGGGGTCCCTGGTGGTGTGCGGGGAGGCAGGCCGGCTTGATCTCCTCCGTCTGTACTGTGAACACAAACAATACCGCGTGTCTGGTGCAGGTCACACTTGCAAACTTACATTTGTTGACTGGTGGACAACGTTTCATTGTAAAAGCTACATGTCTGGAAAGATCTTGTAAAATTTGCATCAAAGTTATTAATTACGTGGAATTGTGCTGGTCAAGGCAAATCATGTATTTTCTTAGTATCGCCACGTAAAATACTTCACTGAAGTTTTCAAAACTGGATTTAGTTTTGCTCCAGGGATAATATAATGCACCATGATGAACTGTATTAAATACAGTGTATATAGATATAAGCTCTTATTGACTAGAACAGGTCTCTATTCTTTCTCACTTCCTGTTGCTATAGAATATTAATAAGGTTAACTATCATCACCAGCAATTGGCCGCGATGCGTAAGCAAAGCTTCAGTGGATGACCAGGCAACAAGTGCGGGTAACTGGCAACTCCACACTTCCTGCTGTCAACAAAAACAAATTGTATCTCTCCCCCTGCTGTTTATTCAGCGTTACTTCCTGACAGCCTCCACACTTCGTGAACACAGATGGGAAGACGGATGTCGTACAATACAGCTCCAGCACAGCATTTGACGACAAGTGGCGGTCGTGTTCTCAACTTTACCTTCATTTTCACAAAGAATATTTTCTGATAGAGCCTAGTTATTACAATATTTAAGGGGATAATTATATCTGAAATTGACACAGTTTGTTTTCTATTTTTAGCAACTTCATATGAAAGGCTTTGTTTTCAAATAAGCGAAAAGCAGATTCTCTTCCCATTCATTTTATTGTAATCACAAGCCTGTATAAAATTTATCTGCATGGGTTGTCAACATTTGTTTGCAAAATCAAACCTGGATTTTAATCTAATAGGAATCTTAAAAAATTAAAGTCAACAAACTGTTATTGAAATTAAGAGCAATCCAAAAACTGTGCATAAATCCAAGTAGTAAAACATAGACAGGTGGTAGCATATCCAAAAGCAAGATCGCAATGGCAAGACAAGGAGTGACGAATGACAGCTACATCATGCGCAGTCTCACACTCTTGCCTGACGGTGTGGGGGCTGGCTGGCACTGTTTGATTGGGTGGTATCTGTTTTTAGATGTGCGCGTCTTGCAATACAGTGGTCGTCATGAGTAATGCAGTGCACAACAACCAAAAAACATGTACCTGACACATTTTTTATAATTTCAATATTTTATTGTTTTTCAAATAAATAGGTTGTAAAAAAGAGGTAATTGTACCTAATAAATGGGTTCACAAAAGTTGGGTTCTGTTGTATTTCCAAATAAGTTTTCAAAGCTTGAATGTGGCGAGATAAAGTAGACTCACAATCTATTCCCAAAGTAAAGAAAATTAACTCGTCACATTTTTCGGTAAGTGCTATTTCTTTTACACCAGATTGTCACATTTTGTTATATCCTGATCCGTCATTATAGATGACAATGGCATATATAAAATATACCCTGAAAGGTTGCAGTAATTTGTATTTACTTGCACTGTCACACACATGCTGTATTCTATATTTCTAATTTAAAAGTACATCGTAGAATAATTTGATGTAAAATATACATTAAACACTCATTTCTAACAGTCCTGGAATGGCTAACCACTTGAAATAAATACATTTTTTTTGGGGAACAATGAAACAAATTAAACTGAAAGGGTTTTTCTAATAACAACCCCTTTGAAATACCAGCCCTTTTCCTGGTAACAATGCAAGGTCTTAAAATTGAGAGTTTACTGTATAAAGATAGGTGAATGGTTTCACAGAAGCTTTTATATTTTGGCATTATATTTTATTAGATGACAAATTCCATAGAATTTCAATAATACTGATTAGCAGATCATGCAAGTCATGTATACAGTGTTATCACGCTCCTTGAAAGTGCTTGAAATACATTCAAGTAATCAAGAACCCTTAAAAGTGCTTGAAAATATGTTGAGGTTCTTAAAAGTGCTTGAAAAATTGTCAAGTGTTTACACACTTAATTTTTGTAGGGTTTATTTACATGTTATTTATTCATGACAAGTTAAAAGTGGTGTGGAGCCATTATATTTACGGGAAAATTTATGGTATGTATGAATAGTTTCTATGGTGCTTTATGACTTTTTTGAGAGTTTATAATAGTATGCCTGCATATTTGTTCTGTGTACAATTTATTATCAGCAATAATGAAGTTATACTCTTGTTTATGTTCTGACATAAATATTTACTTTCTAGCATTGCCAAACGTACAAGAGTTCTAGTACACAGACACGAAATTGTAGGGTTTGTGTACAATGTACATGTACGATATCATCTGATCTCATTCGCTTTTGTACGAGAATTTCAAAAACCCGCCCGTACAAAAATTACAAAATAGAAGTGTCATTGTGTAATCATGAACAATGCGTCTTTTGTGGCTGTAACAATTAATCTACTCCTCCCCATACTTTGGATTAACAATTAATAAAATTGAATTATTATAATTAATTGTTAAAAAGTGTGTAATTTTTAAAGAAATTAACTTTTAATCATTAAAATATCTGGTTGACTAATACGTACATTAGTTTAATTTGCAATTGTCTATAGGTTTAAGATATCGAAATATATGCAAATGCCATTAATATCTTGACAAACTTCTTAAAAATACGAAACATATTTTATAGCGGGCGAGTTGCACACCATGATGTACAGATTGATAAACTGGCGTTATGTACTGAATCAAAAGTTACACGCAACGCCATTGTGAGGTAGACCAGATGCCACAGTTACTATCTATCGATAGAATCTCTCACTACCCAAAAATCACAGTTGCACAGTTGATGGTCCTCGCGCTGCATGCACTGGACTGGTTTCGTGCAAAGTTGTGCTGTAAGACTTTATTTTAGAAGGTTTATTTGAATTGACTTTATAGAGGATTGCCAATTCATCATTTTGGTAAATAGGCGTATCTGATTTGGCACCCAGCAACCAAGTTGTGGTGGAATTTTTTGGGGTTGTAAATTGTGATTTTTTTGCGGTAAATTTTGGGCCCTTGAAAGTTTTGGATAAAGTGCTTACATTATTTAGCTGAGAAGAGTGGGAACCCTGTGTATAGTCAAAACACTGAGTTTATTCAAGACTCCGTCCCCGACGACACTACTCCCTGTTGCCTAATTTCTCTATATTCCATTCTTGAAAGTACTGCTCCGAGACTACGGTAAAAGATCTCTTCGTACTCACCTAATTTCAGGATAATTGTTTTCTGAAGGAAAAAATTGGAAAAACACAGGGAAATGGAAGTGTAGGACATTAACAAGGAAATAAATGACTTGCATCAAAAAAAAAGTAATTGACTTAGCGGTGAAGACCGGACCCGAGCTGAACAAAACAAAAGAGTGCGCACCCAGAGTGTGAGAACGATAATGTGACTGAGGTTATATGTGACAAGTAGTTGGTACTTTGTGAGCGAGTGCACTGTATGAAGAGGAGAGAGAATGGGAAAGAACATCCTAGAAACCACCCATACATGGCAGCCTACGCGTTGACGTGTATATTATCACTTCGGTTGGAGTGTGGTGTTTGTTGACAGTGATCTGTTTTTAGTTGATCACTCTTCTTCAGTGATTTCCAAGTTTTTATGTTGGAACTACTTAGGTCGACCAAAGAAAAAGAGGAGTTGCGAATCAATCAAAGTGAAAATATAATAACTGAAGAAGTGAATAACCTTAAGTGTGGAAAACAAGATGTTTTAAATAATTTGTGCCATTGAAGTTTCTCTTATATTGATAAATGTACTCGAGTGTCACTCTTGTACAATGGCCACTAAATTTAATTCATACAAATTGTGAATAACATAGGGAAACCACGGCATAACTATGGGGAAACCACTTGGTAACTACACATTGAAAAAATTCAGGTGACCATCGGGCACCTTGAAGTTGCCACCGATGACCGGGCATCAGGCCAGCGATCCAAACAATGAATTGCCAATCCAGCCAAGCAAAATGACTAAATAATCCCTCAATGGCTGACTCACTGCTCTTGAAATACCCAGTGGCATTCATGGGTTGATGCGTCGTAATTGGGTAGTTAGTCGCATAGAAGTATCCATGTTCATCCCATACATGCTGCATCTCGGTGCATGGAGGTTATGAAACAGTCGTGAGAGCAGTGGTATCCTGTTTAACAGGAAGTAATTCATGTAAGCTGTGATAATATAATTACAATAAAGAAGTGAAGATTATGTGGAAGAGAAACAATTTGCTTTAAAATAACACTCATTTCCCCCATCTTGTTTTATCTAATGGAACAGCATTCACAAATAATAGCTAATCAGATAGGAACCTTATTTGTTTACGTTTGCTCCACTCGCCTTGCATTTCTTCTGTTGTGATAATGGAGACCACAGTGGTAGTGTTGTATAGTCCATACTGTATAAGAAGGCCATTTTCTGACAGGTCTGCGAAAGTAGCGCCACTGTTTACGTCTGACTACATGTGACTATGTATCCTTCCGCCATCAGCTGGTCCGTCAAGTCGGGGCTGTATTTTTTATCAACATGCTGTCAGCTAATCCACTTGCCATTGTACTGTTATGCTAAACAAATTTTAAGATACTTTAAGACTGACATCTGTCTAAAAAAAATTAATAGGTTATAAAAGTAAAAATATAAAATGTTGCAAATAATTAAATATTTGCTATCTCTTTTTTAATTTGTCCGAGATAGTGAATTTGGGTTAACATTTGCGAGACGGCGTGTCTCAGTTCCTACGGAAACAAGGAGATGGGTTTTGAGAGAACATGGCGTATAATTTACGTAGACGAACGATTACCGGCCGAATATAAATGACTTCTACTCCAAATCGTTGTACATGAAATATATGTTTATTAAAAATTATGCGGAGTTCGTGGAAAAAATATAACTATTGGCATTTGTTTGTAAATTCGTTATTTATCGCGCAGGAAAGAGGTTCATTTCTGGCTGGTAATACCTCGCATAATATCCGAGAGATCGCGCGCACAGCGCGTCACGGCGAACTTCGCCGCTGTTTTTGGTCAACAGATAGCGTATTGTTTTTAAGTTGATTGTCTTAGATTTCGGGCTGGAAATATATTTCAAATTCGTGTCGTTTCATCAAATTATTAGAAAAAATAATTCAACAATATTATGCAATATTTCTATATGCTTTTCGAATTAATATCAAGGACGTGTTGAAAGCGAGGTTGGAGAGGGATGATACGACGTGAAAAAACTTTCTGAAGTTAGCACAACTTCAGAAAACTTTTCCGTGTCGTATTGTTCTATTGTACATTTAATTTTGAACACCTATACTAGACTACATTATGACGAAGTTTAGTTTTTAACACTAACAACCATTGTGTTGTGTCCTTGTAAAATAAAATGCATTAATAAATGTAAGAACTCTTTCTTATTCGCGTATTTCCTGCTTTTGTGATGTGCATCGGCAGTGCACTCAGAATAGCCAACGTAATTTTAACTTTAGTTCGTTCATGCATCAGCTGATACAGGATTTTGTAAATGGCACTTTGTTTGTTTCGTAAATGTTAAGTTGCCACTCACTGACTGTCAGAAAGTGGCCTTCTTATACCGTAAGGACCATAATACTATGCGCCTAAATGAATCATAATTGAGGTACACACATATGTTCCAGTTTTTAAAGTTAAACCTGCAGTTTGAAAAATTAAACTTGGCCTAACATCTTAACGAAACATAATCTGTAATCATTGTGCTAAAAAATTTATTAAGAAATTTCCTAATTATTGAAAGAATTTATGATTTTGAAAAATCAAAGAATTACGAAATACTATCCGTACTTAAAATTGTTTAATAATCACAAACTAGAAAGTACCATTTGTACTAAATACCCCAAAACATATTCCCAAATTTGGGATCCTGCACATTGCTAACTGCTAGGCTCGTAAGTTCATTGCACTAAACTAAACTTCAGATGTTTGCGAGAACTCTTGGTTAAATTGTCTATGGCATTCAGTTCATAATAATTTTTGATCATTACTTTTAATTTTTATTCATATTTGGGTGTGTTAAAATGTTATCAGTTTTTTCAATGCAAGAAAGAAGGTGCATTTTTACAACTCTATATAGAGACTGCATGTATTTGTTGAGTTTCTGAGAGAGGCAGGAATGAGTAGCTAACAGTGACTTGATAGCTGGGTGTGTTGTGTCTTGCTCCAGGAGCGCCTTCACAGCCGAGGCCTCACAGCATCTCGCATGACTCCGGCTCCTTTAAAACAACACCATCTCACCCCATTGGAGTACGAGGTACGTATTTTATCTCCCAGCCTTGTTTCATCCAGATGGTAGGGTTTAGCTTTTTATTATATTATGTTCATAGTACAGTAAACTCTTGATAGTAAGATCTTTCATGGTTCCCAGGTAAAGGATTTTTGAAGATGTTTTATTGGAAAATCATGTTCAATTAAATTTTTCCATGGTTTCACAAAAAGAGGGTGATTATTTTGATAGGGTGACTCTTGTAGTGGTCTTAGAAATGGGAGTTGACTGTAGCTGTCCATTTATTTATATTAGGTACTCAGCTGTTACAATGATGTGTGGGCAGTACTGACACATTCAAAATAAACACTGTTCATCCTAAAGTGAGCACTTCTGCAAAGCCCTGCTTAATTCTACTTTCAGTCCCTTGCACATCCATCTGCAGGATCTCAATGTAAGCATTGCCATGTGAAACATGTTTAATCAGAAGTTTAGAAGTCCACTTATTTATTATACAAATCATTATGTTCTTATATATTGTAGTGCACACTGTAAATATGTACACATTTTATTTCAGTGTATAATCTCTCTTTGTGAACATTGATGTTACTGGTTTTGCNAATGCGTCACACGTCAAATACCCCCTCGTCTTTTCGGCCCTGACACACACTCCGTGCCCAAAATCTCGGGTTTCTGAATAGTTTTGCCTCTGTAAGCTAACCTTCTCGGTGCTCTCCGCATCTCGTCTCTGGCGCGCTGCCTAGCGCGCCAGGTGTTTCTTGCCGCGGCCCGTTGTCGGCTTTGACACCCCCTCCACTGACTGTCCCTTCTTTCGCAGTCATCTTATCCGCCTGGCTGTCGGCGCGCACGCCCTAAGGTGTGGGTTTCAAAACACAAGCCGTCTATTCTTATTCACAAAAAACTGACGCACCTTTTTACCTGGGTTCTATTCCTTCCGTCGACTGTATGTTACAGCACAATTTTAACTCCTGGCTATCTATTTGAACTATCTAAACAAACCCCTCGTACCACACCCTCGGAGACTCCTTACAGTACTTACCAACGTTCTTACAGGGTTACACTTTACAAAATGACCTACAGTGATCTATTTGGATCCCTACACTTCTACCTTATTTGTTCTTCTGCGCTTCTGTTTCCTGGTAAGACGGAAACATTTTTGATGAATGCAAACCAACAGTTGGCATAGGGCCTGTGTATTTGTTCAGCTGGCTGCCAGCTTTACGTTTTGGTGACAGGAATTAATTTTACGTTAAGTACGACTGCACTGGTCGTCAAAGAATTTAAACAACCCTTAACTACTAGGCTGGTAACTCTGTTCAAGGGTTCACACTAATGGCTGGCACTCTGCCAGTTTTTAATAAATGTTCTGACGATGACACACAAAGCACACTGACTCATGTTACATTTTACTATTAAGAAGACTCACAGGTCGTGGAAAGAAAAAAACTATAAGGCCTATATCTATCTCTCAGCTGTTGCTCGCTGCGTTTGGCTTTAGGGCAATGTAAACATAAACTCTCCCTCGGTAAACAAACTTAGAACATGTTCTACTTCGGTTCCCTGCTGAAGGCATATACTGGGTATGAAAATTTAATAAAAGTACACTTAGGCACACTTGAGTGTGGCATGTACAAGTCTTTCAGCTGAAGGCCTGACTTCACTGGTCCAACTGTAAACAGTATTTTGCACTAGGTTGCGGTACACTTAGGTTGGCTGGCAGGTCGTGTAACTTGACCTAGTTTTCGCAGCGGGTGACATGGGTAATCACTTACCCAAAGAGTCTGTTTCTGGCTGCGGGCGGCTTCTTCTTACACCTCGCACTGGGAACCTGGATGCGTTTCGGCATCTGCTGGGGTGAAGGCTGCTTCACTTCCTCTCTCGGCGTTGACATCACTGGACTGCTGCTTTGCAGGCCCCTCCTCGGTTTATGGCTGCGGAATCCCGGCTTCGTTTCTTGGTCGGTGCACTTCGCTTCTCGCCTACTGTCTATTCTTTTGCTCGTACTCGCTTCTCGCCTGTTCTCTTTCCACTCATTTTTCCGTGCGCATATACTTTGCTGGATGGTAATCGCGTCTCTGGTGCACGTATCTAGCGTGCTCCACACTTCGTCTTGGCTGGCGCAGTGGCGACGTTATCTCTCCGCTCGGCGTGTATTAACTGAGATAGCGCGCACGCTCGGGTGTATTTAAGTAGATAACACGTAGGGCTGGGCGGCCTTGCTGCCTTTTATTGCCTTTGCCCGTTATCTCTCTGCCTTGGGTCACTGCCCCTTGACCTAGTGACCCACTGCGATTCATTGGCCTTGCTACTCACGTCTCTGAGCATTTGAGGCCCGATAAGCGTGTCTCACCGGTGCTCTGCTTACTTTCCTGGCAGCGCGGTTTTTCACCCGTCCGCTTGCCTAATTCTCACGTCATTGACATTGTCCCTCCTTCAGGGCAATTATGACTTAATGTACTATTCGGTTCGGCGCGGAATTTCATCCTTGTCCGCCTACCTCACGTCATTTCCCACTGTCCAGTGGGAATGACCTCGCGTTTTCCTCTACGCATGACCGCTCCTCGCTCGCTAAATTCTCCGCATTACTTTCTTCCCTACTGTCTGACTGGCTTCGTCTTCGCCCCTCGCTCTCTCGCTCGCACTCGTTCGCTCGTCCCTCGTCGGCTCTGGAAATATCTCACCACTTTCACTATCATCCATCCTGCAATGGGCTGTTGTGGCCTACCTCTCCGCTAACCGCTCCTCGCTAAACGTCCTTAGGTCTCCCGCTTCGCTCTCTCGCTCGAACTCGCTCCTACGCTCGTCTTCAGTAATTTCTCGGCTGCCTGCTTCGGTAATTGGGACTCGTAAGGTAATATTGCTGGACGCCACAGGGTGTTTAGATAGACTCCCTGAAGTCTGGGTTCCTCCTTACTAGATCGGTAACCTGGTACGGTTCAGCCTGACTAGTTCATCAATCTGGTACGGGTGAGACCCCTTTCCTCGGGTATACGGGTATAGTCTGGTTCATGATACTGTCTCTACAGACGTATCCACGCCCCACCGTTGGGAAGCCAAATAACATGACGCTAAATAGGTGGGGAAGCCAATTTAACTTACCCTTTTCCCCACCTGTGGAGAATACAGGGTGACTTATAGGGTCTTAGTTAATTCCTCCAGGCATAGACTTTGAGGTGCCTGGAAGGTTGAGGGGTTTTCAATTAGGTTGTCTTTTGCTGTTTCATTTTGAGGGACGAATATATTGTCTCGAGTTATAAAAAAACATACAGAAACACTTCCGAGGTGTGGTACTCTATTCTGGCTACTCGTATTAACTGTGGACGATTTCGGGGAGGAGGGGTGGGGGTCTTCTCTGTGCAGCGAGTTTATACTTAACTCTGCTGTTGTATGCTGTCAGCTGGGGATGAGCTCCGGCGATCTGGGCGGCTTTGGCAAAGGCCAGCGTATGTTGGCGTCTCCCCTGGACTGCTCTACTGACGTGGCCAGGGGTCCGATCTCCCGGCCAAACGCTCTCTGCGCGACTGCTTCCTCGAACTCTGGGCGGTAATAATTGACTGACCCTCGAACTAACCTCTCGGCTCGGTAATAAAGAACTGAACCCCACCTTCCCAGCAAGGAGGCTTTATGCTCTTTAGCTTCTTTCCCGAATTGTCGGCACGTGTTTGGCCTTGTTGGTGGAGGGGATGGTGGGACGAAAACAGAACAATCCCTTTCACAAAACGTGCCCTGGTTCCTGAAGTTTGCTGGGCC
>NQII01002458.1:92832-140895 GCA_002778355.1 Clitarchus hookeri | reverse complement strand
GGTTGTGGGACAGCGCCGCTCTAATACTCCTAATGCATCAAACGTCAATAGAAATAATTGGTCTAATCTTTGGGAGTCGTTATAATCAAATCTCCACAAAACTACCCCAGTAATGATGATTTTCTCAAAGTTAAGACCCTACTTTGGGGTATTGTAAAAGATTTGGTTAAAGAATGGAAAAATTTGAAAAGCAAATAGGCAAAAAACTAATGTTTCATTAAGTTTGTTCACTCGTCGCAATTAACTGTTGCCCCCCCCCCCCCNNAATTCCTCAAGATTAATAGTGTACACCCATGCATGCCTACTATTGCACTGTCAGAAGTTGCCTAACCCAGGGACTGCTCTTTGTAATGCCGCATAATAACAACATTGCGGGACTAAACTGATGAAAGCAGAAATAAAGACCATTTTTCTTTGACACTGCTGTGAACAAATTGTTTAATTACAAATGCATATCTAGATGTGTTCTTTACTGCTTGTGTGAAAGTTAATAGGCCAACACTTTGTGCGATATTCCTACCTAGTTTCGGTAGCCATGAAGGTGCAGCTAAACATTTTTCATAGATAAGAAAAGTCAGAAGCTAAAAAATTTGTAGACACACAGTGTGAGAAAGAAGGAAAATCAGGATTATTTTTCGCCATCTGATATAGGAATGGATAGTGTTTTACGATTCTTTGCACGAATTTGGAGTGTATTTTAAGAACGACTAATCAAATCCCGACAAGGCCATACCTTATAGCTGGAGACCTAAAAAAGTAGGTATTATTTTTGTCAAAAATAGCTGTTGTTTTCTTGTTACAAAAATGCAGATTTCTGCATGAGAATTGCTCCAATTTTTCATGTTCTCTTAATGAAGACATACCTAATTTCAGAAATTTCACATTATTTGTAAAACCTGAAATTGGCAGTGTTATTGCTATTTAAAAGCAGTGTATTTTAACAATTGTTATTTCCTTGCAACAATACCTAACTTCCAGAGGAATATACAGTCACGTTATTAAGACAAAACCACTAGTTTCCTTTATTAACAGACAACATTGTTAACCATTTCCCATTTTCTTACTCAAGATTTTGTATTCTGCCTGACACCTGGAACAACGGTCACAATGCTCTGGAAAGGGCATACTGTTTCGTTAAGAGACTAATCCAAACAATTTATGCACAATTATAAAAGCTCTGTTTAAAGTAATAATAAAAGTACCTTGTACGAACATAAAAAAAAATATTAGAGAAATGTATCTTTGTGTTTGAACTGTCTGAACTTTCATGAACAACAGATTTTTTCATTAGGTCCGCTTACAAAAGTGTAATTTGTTCAAAACGTGTTTTTTTTTACCGCACATATTTACAGATCATATGTATGATAAAAATACAGTTAGTGGGAAGAATACGTGATAATTCAATTTACAAATATATTCTATATCAATAAATGCATATAAACTCATTTTTGACTTTGACCGCCCCGCTGCTTTGTAAAAAATAAATTATTGTTGGATAAAACGTGACGATGCTACAAATGTAAACAAACTCAGCGAGCTAGTTGGTGCGAATTTCATACATAACGTGGTGCATGGTAGACGTGAACACTACGAGAGGTGTCTTAGTGAGCAAATAAACCTTTTGCAGGGCCGTGAACTAGAATGTTAACTCAAAGTGACGCATCATCACTTGCGGTCATTTTAGTTATGGCCGTAAACACACGTTACGGAATGTAAAACATATTTTCGTTTGTGGTGATAATCGAAGAAATCTACTGGCCAACTCTGCATGTATTCGTATTTGTGTAGGTAGAAACACACAAAATGTCATAAGAAGCAACTATGTGACCTAAAACAATAATTCACAAAAATACTACAGGATTTTATACAATTTGTGGATTACAGCTAAAATTCTGGTGGTGTTTTTTTTATATATAAAAATTTGTATTTATAGAGTTTTCTAAATGTTTAGATCTCTACAGCAGCGATGTAAGTTTCATCTTTACTTGTGCGCGCTGACTAATATACTCTGGCTGTGTGTGTATTCTATGGTTGTCAGGCCTTTGTAATAATTCCCGCTACCTAACAGTAATACTTTTGTTTTGTGGTTGTTGTATTTTTGAACTGTGTACGTAAAAAAAAATTATGGGATGGATATGTCGTTCAAAGAAAGCTACAAAATGTGATCCACGAATTATTGACGCTTAGACATTCAAAATGTTTACCACGCTAAAATAACTAGTTGCTACGAAGACGGTGGACGATTGGTAAACAGTGCGAGGAGTATTCCTAATCTCAACCACAAAACGTGATACAAACATTCATTGCGTGTTGGTGTGCATATATCTATATATATTTTTGCTATATTTAGTTGGCAAAGCAACAAAACAGATTATTTTGTAACACTCATTCCGCGAATATTGGTTTAGTTGCAAGTAAATGTCGGTGTAAATTTCCAAAATAGGTTTATTTGAAGTAAAGCGGGAAAAATCGCTTTATACAAACTAAAATGCTAAAATTCACGTTATTTTTTGATTTATCGCAAATGCAATTTTTTTAGGTCTCTACTTATAGAACGACTTACCGCTGTGAGTCTACGAATCATACAGATGCGCTGTTTTTGTGCGAGAGTAAATATGGGGCTGGCAACTACTCCAGCGCTGCTAGTTCAAGCAGTCAATGCAGTGTCCTTGTACTCGTAAACTGTACTATTATTTACAAAACTCATAGCTCCCCAACAATGATTGTTGTTAAATTTCAAACGTTAAGTGTTACAGTGTAATTGGAGGTCTGAAATAAATATTAACTGTCAGAATATTTCAAGGTAGAAATTGAAATAAAAAGTGTAACATTTTCTATGGCACATTTGTTTTAAACATTGTACAAAACAGGCAGTGATGTGAACAACACTTATAGTTATGTAGTACTAATTAAGAGAAAACGCCTTTTAAATTATTAGACAATTTTGTTAGAAACTGTTAAAGTTGTAATCCTCTATGTAATTTCGAATCCCTTGTATCAAACACAGAGATACATTTTGGTTGTCACTAATAGCTCACAATTCCTCTTTGGAATAAGAATAAATGTTTTATCAAGGGGGAAAAAAAACTATTTCCTTGGTGTTGAAGTGTCATTTTCAGTGATGATCATTTTTTATGACATGCGTGACACCATAAAGTGTAAAAGTGTTGGCCATTGAAAATTTTGTTAGAAGACATCTGTAACCAACTTTTTTTTTTTTTCCAAAATGACATGTCAAAGTCAAATATTTACTGGTTTTTGTAATGTACAATAAAATATATCACACTATTTGCAGAACATTAAAAAAGACGTTGCAGAAAGCTATGCGCCTCAGAGCAGTGATGAACTGCAGTGCAATGACACATTTTATATCCGGTTACTAGATGTTTGCATAAACAACCAGCTTAAAAACTATCGTTGCTGGAAACCTTAGGCGACGGGACTAAAATGTACTTTTGGTTGATGCAACATACGATAAGCAATACAAGCGGGTAGCTTTATCATTATTTATATTGGAGTTAGCTGCGACCACTGAAAATTAACTGTGGATACTGTTTATCGGTACATACGTTTTGGTGCAACTAGAGTCTACTGTATTACGGGTTTGGTTGTGGCCGTAATATGTTACATATCAGAAGCGTTATACAGTTGTGGTAACGTAAAATAATATATAAAAGTACCTAATTTTTTTTTAAATTGAAATTTTTATGTTTTATTTCTACATGATAATATTTCATTTATGATAAATAAGAATGAAACAGTGAGACAATAATTTTTTTTTGTAATACCTGGCATGAAATAGTATTATGGAAAATATATTTACACTAAGTGTGTGCAAATGCAGTGCATTGTCTGTTTGGGGTGTTTTTAGAAGTGGTTGAGTGTTTTTTTGTGATACGGAGGAATATCCTGGAAGTAGAACTATAGCAGTGCTCCAGAGAAGTGTGGAATAACCACCAATGGACTATAGTGTGGTATTGTGTGTAGTAGGCAGTGTGTGGCGTGTGTGCAGCCATTCCGGTGGGAGCGGTAGCGGGGACTGCCGTCAGCCAGCAGCACCAGGGGAAGGCTGTGGAGACCGCTGGCAGCTCCCAGCAGCTGTCGCGTTATGCCTCGCTCGTCCAGACTGCTAAGGGACAGCACATCCTCTTCTCCTCCAATACGCAGGTCGTGGGCTCTGCCGCCTCTCTCACTCCCACCACCACTGGTACGTTGTACGTTCCTCAATTAGCTTCCTACACCTGCTTTAAAGTGTTTCAGAAAATATGTGCTTTTCAATCATGTTATGAAGTTCCCTTTCAAAAAATTTTACTGCTTTATAAGTTTGAATATTTTTGTACTGGGTCTATAAAAATGTTTTCCTTACAATTTATAAGTGAAAATACAGAGCTCTTAAGACGCATGAAGACATCAGAGACGCTGGTATGTGTGGTACTTATACAGACTACTGGATCTAGCCGTGATGTAAAAGCATGAAGACTATTAGTGCATACATTCAAAGTTGTTCATAATGACCCAAATAATTAATTGTGATCCATGGCTTGTAATACACAAAACCAAAATGGCATTCTATTTAGGTTTGTAAGGACAGAGGTTCGTAGAAGTTGTCTATTGTCCAAATTCTTCCTGCTGCAGACTCTGATTTACCTTTCGCAGT
This sequence comes from Clitarchus hookeri, assembly GCA_002778355.1. Classification (NCBI taxonomy): domain Eukaryota; kingdom Metazoa; phylum Arthropoda; class Insecta; order Phasmatodea; family Phasmatidae; genus Clitarchus; species Clitarchus hookeri. The sequence continues at coordinate 136,238 of NQII01002458.1, read as the reverse complement.
CCCTGTGTTTTTCCGCTGCCAGTAATGCTGAGTCGTACAGGGTGTCCACTTCTGGACCGACTTGTTGCCCTGCCCATCCCCTACCACTTGCTGCTGTTGTGTACCAGCTGGCCAGTATGATGTGTGGCTTACGTTTGCAAGACATGCAATCTGCGAACGACACTTCTGCACCCATCGCAGAGTGTGCGGGTCTGGGTGCATCTGTCTATACTGCCGTCCCAACCACTATGGTGCCCCTGCTGAGTCTGGAAGGGAACGTGCATCACACAGATCCTCTACTCGGGCTTGCTCAGGGTTCCAGAGTCCAGGAGGATAGTGTGCACTACCCTACTCCACTCCTTGACTCTGGCAGGCACTTTCCCTCAAAGAGGGTGTGTCAGTTGGATGTCCTCGCAGTGAGATGCGCCTAGATGCATGATAGAATGTACTGGTTCCACTGGCATTCCATCACAATCGACAACCAATGACCTCTGCAGCTTGGACCTACTGTTTAGGGTCAGTGCACTTTCCTGCTACTAACTGGGAGTATACATTGACTAACAGTACCTATCCACCCTGCACAGCTCAAAGCTGTTCTGTACACACTGATACATTCCACAAGCTTTGCAAAACTGCACTGCGAGTTCACTCGGTTACTACAGGTTCACGTTCGCTGCCCACGCAGTTGTCAACTCGCACATAAAAATTGTCAGATTTTGTCAAAATAAATAAAGCAATACTAATATAAACTAAATAAAAAAATCACTGAAGATAAAAATGCGTATCCACACGCTTATTTCAATATTATGTATAGTTTATGTGCCACCAAAATGGTTTTTTTGCACATTTACGTTCTCCATTACTTTCCACAATTTAAAAGATCATAAAATAAAAGAAGAGTAGTTGGAATTGGCTTCCCAGTCACATTCTTCCCTAAGCCTGCTAAAACATAGTTCTTACACAGGACCGGGGTCTCCTACTTTGTACGCTACTGGCAATCTACCCTGGTCTATTTTGGCAATAACCTGGAGCTTCGCAGCATCGAGCCTGCAAGCGATCATGGCCAGCATCACCAAGGGAAGACAGAAAAGGAGGGATGTTCCAATTATTTAACAGGTGACGACCATTGACAAGGAGAGTAGGAGAAACTCCCATAGTATCACGGATTGTACTGTTGAACCCTAAGTTAATAACATCTATGTCCTGATCCCAATGAGCATGATCTTGATTGTAGAAAATCATCAAACATTCTTTCAAATTCTTATTGAACCTTTCCACCTGGTTCCCTTTTGGACAATACGGACTGGAGGTGAAATGCCTTACTGCCTAGCATAAACACATATTGTTAAAAGCGTAGTATGTTTAATATTTAGCATTATCGGTTACTATTTCCATAGGAGCACTAAAAACTTTCCAACCCTGCTCTGAGAGTGCGCTAACAATAGTAGAAGCCTTCATGTTATGGAGTGGTAACCAAATTACAATCTTGGTGAAAGTGTCTACAAAACCAAAATTCAAATATTACCTTTCTTAATTGGCTTACAAATATCTAAATGGACTACACTGCAGGGATTCTGAGGCACCTGCTTCACTGCCTCACCCACATTAGTTTGCTGTGCCTGTTTACGTTTTTGACACAGTTCTTAAGATCTTACAAATTCAGAAACATCGCTCTTTAAAGTCGACCAAGCAAACTGAACAGTTATCTTATTAAAGGGTTTACTCGCACCCAAATGCCCGTCAAAAACAGAATCATGAAAATACGAAAGCATCATAGGCCTTAATGACTCTTGAACTACATTCTTACGTACATGGCCATTTTATGTGTAAAATACAAAATACCATTCATTTCTACATAGCGAAGCATTACTCCTGCACTCAGGTCTGTTCTCACTGGAGTACATAATGTATTGCTTGCCTTAGCCCGATGCAACTTAACAAAAAATTTGGTAGTAAAGTCCTGTATAAGATTAAAAGATGCTTATTAAGTAACACATTCATTTTCCACCTCAAAGTCTACAGGATCGTACATCCTTGAAAGAGCATCAGTTACCTGGTTGTCGGAGCCACGGACGTGAAATACCTTGAAACGGAAATGCTATAAACGCAAAACCCAAGTACCTAGTTTTCCTAACTGCTGCGGATGGTTCAAGACCCAATGGAGTGCTTGATTATCGGTAAGGAAAATGCACTCATCGTGTTCTATATAGGAAGCATAACTTTTCCAAGCCATAGATACAATCCCATGTTTCCTTTTCGTAAATTCCTAATTCACGTTGTGATTCAGTAAGACTGCGGCTTGCAAACGCTATTGGAGTTAATTCTAAATCCATCCTTTGACTCAGTACCGCCCCTAAAGCCATCAACGAGCTGTCGACCTGCACGATGGACCGACTGCAAAAGTCAGGTTAATGCAACACAGGAGGGGAAGACCGCGCCTGCTTTAAGACAGTGAATGCCGTCTCGTGCTCCTGGCCTCAAATAAACTCTTTTTCTTTCTTCTTTAATGATTTCACGGGCTCTGCCAATTCCGAAAAATGTTCAATAAACCGGGAGTAACTGATGAACACCTCACACATCTCTTGGAAACAATGTTAAGTTGAAGCAGTCTTTTCGAAAAAAATAGAGCTCATAACTAGAGTTGTTCTGATAGTATGTTTTCCGATATCGATACCCCGATACCAATGCCGTTCCCTCTTGTTTGTTTCTAAGCTCCCCGTTTTCAACATATTTTGTATGCGCGTCACGTGTCGGGTGCTTGTTTGAATTTGATGTTGTAAAACAGCTTTTATGTTCACCACCTTGAGACACTATTTTACTTAACACTGGTTACATTTTACTTTACTTACGGCTGTCAAGTCTTTAGAAAAGTATTGCCACACACTAGACATTTTAACGCAGTAGGTAACAACTCATGTTTGCAAAAAAAAGGCATTTCATGCGTAAAGAAAACACGATAAACAGAAAACAAGCAGGATTATGCTCAGGTAGTCGGTATTTCTTGCAGAGTCAAGTCCGCTAAGAAAATCTGTGATGCTCGCCTTTATCCAGGTCTTTTTGTTGGTTTAAAATTCCGTAAAAAACACCAGGGCAGATTTATATTGTAAAACGTACCACACCATATAATTTTTGTGGCTAAAGAAAGCAATAACCTGATTTAATTGTCTATTACTGATACCATACCCGATACATTAAAAAAAGGTTAAGTGTCGGCCGATACCGATACTTGGTATCGGTACAACTCTACTCGTAACACAGTATGTGGCCCCCGTGTCAACTAAAGCAGAAAAGTATTATAACCACAAGAAGTCAAAACAGAACACCTCCTTATCTTGCATGGTTACTTAACGTTCACCCGATTGGAAAACCCACTTTTATTACCTATCAAAGCTTATTTCCTGCCTTTGGACAAACCTTTACCTAAATGCGTAACCTCGCGGCACCTAAAACACTTTCTTTCAGAAACTGCACAGCCACTTTGTGTACAATCTCTAGTAATGTGTCCCTTTACCGCACCGTACCGCCACACCGCGCTGCTCGAGATCTTGTAGAGTGGAAATGTGTCCAAACCGCGTTGTATCTTTACCACGCCCTGCTTGGACCCTCAGCGAAAAACACATACAATATTCACTTGCTGCCACCAAACAACTTTGCACTTTTACTGCTAACTGACGTAATTCATGCAGATTATTTGGTGCTGAAACCAACTTGCAATGTGCCCAGACATGCGCAGCCAAATAATCTGAAATTGCTTTGACTAGATCGTGTTCATTTAGTTTCAAACATAGACCCACCAGGACTTTGGTATCTGTATACAAAATCACGTTTGCAATTAAGCATAACGCGAGGGCGAAACAAAGCCTCTAATGCCCTGCGTTTAAAGCCCGCAAATGTACCTCTATCGAAAGACGTCATTTCTTCGCTAAGCAACTGTTATATGAAACCTTCGACTTTTATAGCAATAGCTTTTAAAAGAGCATTCTCTGGACAAACATAAACGTACAATCTTGCTAACCGCTAAAAAAAAATTGCAAAATACTAGCGGGATCCACTGGCGTTAAGAGAATAATGTTTTGCAAGGCTTGGAGGGAACGTTTATAAATTTTAGGCAGACGGTTAGTGACACTCACCGGAACCGCGCGCTGTGACGGCTGCGCCATTGTTCACCGCATGCGCCAGGAGTCCACCGTGGCCCAACGCAATTTCGCAACAGTTGCGGTGTCGACAACTTCCAAACCAAGATCCTTCAAAAATGCCAACAATTCTTCTTTTTTAAGCGTATACAGGAAAGCCACCTCATCCATTTCATGCAATAAAACAAACAAAGCTGACTTAAAGAAAGTTTTCAGCAGAAGTCGCGCATATTTTATTTGTGATAATGCACAAATAAATTGCATAACACTAAATCATAATCGACAACATTTAGTAACATTCTCGTACAACGGTGCTGTTTCAAATATTAATTTCTGGAGTGAATAGATACAGGTTCTATTTACACCAAATTAACAAAAATCAATATATAACATTAACTTGTACTATTTGTATGCAACCTTCACTTTGGATTGAGTTTTCATTTAGACCACATGTATTTTAAAACAGTTACTTTGAGATCATCAAAATTGATTAAAATAAATAAGTAATGTAGGGCAGTTATGTAGAACCATCAAAGTCTCCAATCCAACAAGATTATTCAAAAAATGACTATAAAAATAAATACGCTAGGAGGCAGTCGAAATGACCCTGCAAAGTTCCTACTGTTAAAAATTGATAACAATAAAACCGAGACAACACATTTAAAACAAATGCCCTAACAAGTGAGTTGTAGAAATGGAAAAAGCACTTTAAAATGATTGAACTTGGGAGGTGCACGAGGGACTCTCCCGACACGTTAAAGAAGAGGCACAGCAGATGTGACACCATAGTTAAAGCGAAACATAGTTTAGAAGGGCAGCCAGACACCAAATTTAGGAAAGGGAAGTAGCTACTGCACACCCAAAAATCTACATACACATGCCACACAAAATTAAAAAACAATTGAAACTACCGCAAAACACACTAAGGTTTTCCACGACTTACCGTAATTTCCCCATCGCTCTGGACTATGACTAGATGTTGTCGTGGATCGAGATGAGCTCAGCATAATTCTTGTAGGAGTGCAGCGCAACTCAGCAGTGTGAAGTGCAGAGGATCCTGGACAGAACTGTGACCTAACTCTGCTCCTCAAGGCCCATAAATCAAAGACTTCCGCCAATCACAGAATAAGACATGCGTAGGGGAAGTGGAAATGAGAGGGAGTCCATGGAGAATGAAGTAGGGGAAACTGCCATTCCCACTAAGCATGAGCGATGAGACAAGGTAACAAAGAAATGCACTAAACATCAAAGGAAAACGTGCGTGGAGGGGGGGACTTGCCACTGTCCACGCGATGAAGTCATAATCTCTTCGGCACGACAGTTCGTCCACTCTCTTGCGTACTCTTCGTCTGTGCAGAACTTCTCGTCTCTCTTTCTCTGTATCCTTCCATCAGGGAGCCAGCTAATGGGGGACAGGAAGATCATACAGCGCTCCTTCTCCAAACTTGTCCCTCAGGTGGCAGACTCCACTGGCCAGATGATAAAAGCAGGAATGGGGGGGGTAATCTCATAGAAAGACCCCTTCCTGATACAGCTCGGTGTCCAGCCACTCTGCCATCAACTCTGGATCTTGACGCAAACTGGTCCTCTTCAATGTGGTTGGCTCAACTGGTTATGGATGACGACCTTAGGAGAAGGAAGGCGGAACTTACCCCTGGAATAACCAGGAGCCACTTTTGTTGTCAGGACACAGGCCAGACCCATTGCCTCAGTGTCCAGTTCCTCTTTCTCGTCGAGCTCCCCTTCTGTGGATTGGTGCCTCCCTGTCATTCATTGCGTAGGTTGCATTAGACTCCAAGTAACCACTACTACCAGAAGTCCCGGATAGCTCGTCCAACGCGCACACACTACAGCTGAACGTCCCAACAAAACCTTACACATTCCACGAGATTTTAAATGCTCTTCTCACCATCACTAAACTTCTGCAACATCCTGCATAAAGACACCATCGACGGCCCTCTTAACTTAGGCAGGGTAGGGAAAGGAAAGAATGGCAGTCCTGCTCCTAACCCACCCATCTAACTAAGCCTGACTTAATCCCAATTAACAATACACACTTATAGCGTCAACAAACAATAGTTATCCTAGAGTGCAAAATAATCCTTACATTACGGCTAAAAGAGACTATAGATTCTTATGCCATCAATATGCGTCTAGTCACTCTAAAAAGCTTTTGGTTATGCATCTTCATTACTCAACGGACCTTTCTTAGGTCTCCGCAAATGCAACATTCATCTAATGTTTATTCTAAGCGGTTATTTCACATTATGTCGAAAACAAACTCACAGCTCCAAAATAATCATCACTTAACTTTTTTATCATCATGTTATTAGCGGCTGTCTCTTCTGAAGACCCAAAACTTCAATTTATTGTAAATTACCTTTTTCTTTCTTTACCATTGGCTCAGGCCCAACAGCGTCCTTAGAAGGGCTTGAAACTCATGGCTCTTCACCTGGTCCCTACAACTTTAACCAAAATGGCTGTCGATGCAGCCTTTGGCAAAACTTATTAATGCAAACACCATCTCATCTGTCATCTTGTGGGAAAACTAAAAAAATATCATTACACCATGGAGTTGCACTACAAAAATCACTTCTTCACAGTCCGTGCTGTCCTTCATAATCACGAACCTCTTCTAGGGACTGTTAATCTGCACACACTAACAAGCTAAAAATTTCTCATAAACTTAACAACAAACATCTCTAAAAATTTCTCCAACTAACTGCTCGTCTTATCTCCTCGGGTCAAAGCTAATAAACCAAATTTACTTCTAGTGCTACATGTGCTAGTAACATATATATTGTTAAATGACCTAATGAGTATTATTTAGCCAGTACGTAAGTATTCCATACAAAAAAAAGATATTAAATAATTTTGACATTTCAAAACTGAACAAACAAATAATGTATTTAAAAGTAGATTAGTGTATTGTTTTCAAAAGGACATGACTGAAGTATTTGTGTTTGTAACAAAAGGCATAATAAAATGCCACAAAAGGTTGGACATGGTTTGGGAAGGGTTGGAGGGATGGAAAAAAAAAGACTCGGCGGGTTGGGATTCAAGGTTGGCTCGGCTGCTTATCTACCTAATACGTCAACTTAACTTTCCAAACTAACTAAGGGACGAATACGTAATGAACAACGCACTGCTACAACCTCATTAATGTCACTTATATTGATGGAGGGAGGGGGGTGGGGGGGTAACTCGAGCACAGGACTGTTTTCGGAGTGTCCTGAAGCTCCAAAGTCTTGACACATTTATAAGTAGAGCAATAAAAACCTTAATCACTGTAATATGTGCACTCCCTAGACCTTGAAGAGGTACAACACCTCAGGATCGATACAGGACAGCTGGCTGAAAAATAACAACTTATCACACACTTTCAGATACTAGGTAGGATTTATACTTCTAGTTAAATATAAGATTTAAGCCTCTGAACATAACTATTTACTTTAATCTTTCCTTTCTCAAATTTGGTAATATCTACTTGTCCTTTACAAAGGTACTTGGTAGGTCTCGGGACCTCCTAAACGTAAAAGAACCTGTACTTCAAAGAGACTTGGTTTTGCTGAGATAATTACACAAACACGTCTTGTCTTATTTGCAACTCTTTGACTTCACAGACTTCACAATAAACATGTACTACTATAATAACTTCTCTCGTATTACCTATGAGGGGAAATGTATTAAATCTTTACAATCAACTCTTTGATTATCCTAGTTAGGCGACTCAGCAAACATTGTAAATTTTTGTGAACTACTAGTAGGCCTTCTGAACAGTCGCATCATAGATGTTAGGTACGTCAGCTTAATTCAAGTCACTTTTCTTTATCGCTAGAAGTCTGAAATTTGGAACTTCCAAAATTGAACTAATCGTAACCAATGTTGAAGCCTGGGAACCAACTACAATAGATTACATAAACGTGGTTCACTTAGTTTTCGTCACTACATTATGCAGAACTCCACAGGATCCTCCGGCCTACGTCAGGACTTTTCTTCTGTGTTTCTCTGCGTTACGCACATGACCATCTCGCTTCGCAGACCCATGTCAACTCCATTCGGTAGTGCATCCTCGCCAGACCCATGCTCTCGCTTTGTTGCTGCTAGGCGGGTGTCAGTGAAAAACTCCGCTAACACCGCCTATGCCTCACCTTGCTTTGCTCCAGTTTACCTATAACTCACCCCTAGGGTTCCCTAGAGCCACGCACGGCCGTCCTTGCGTCGCGCGCTCTCAGCAATTTCACGTATCATACTACCGCTTTGCCGTCTGCTTCACCAGCCCTCGCATACGTCCACTGGCCTGACTGCCCGGACGGAGGCCCAGGCAGCAAAACCCATGGCCGCAATGAGTACTCGCAACAGCTCCGACTATCCTAAGCCCTAACCCTGTATGTATATGAGTATTATACAATTTTGAATAAAAGTTTTATTAAAACCAAACACCGAAACACTAATATCATTTAACAGCCAAAAGGTCAGAACTGACAAAACACTAACAAATATAGGATGAAAAAAAAAAAGAATTACTTCCAATAAAGCAATGGCTCTCATCTGAACAAAAAAGGCTAAAACCTGGTAATAACGGCAACTAAAGAAAAATTGCGGTCTTGCGCCGATGTGAAGAAAAAATCACAAGACATTTCGTGAACCTCCAAAAATTACCCTGCTACAATATACTAATCAAACACCTACAAAACTACCATATGGCCCTGAAGATTATCCACTGCTAATGTCCCATAGTTAAATGTAGCACGACAATAACACTGCATGCTTGTTGAGTGTCCTGTGTGTGGCAGCGATGAGACAGTGTCCCCCGCACCATTGCCCTGTTTCTGTGCCTCGCAGACATTAACTCCAGGTCGGTCGTCTGTTATATAATAATTCTACAATAACTTAATTTTTTTTAAGCCTTGTCAATTTATTAAATATTACAATGTTTCTGGCACAGCCGTGTTCTTATAAGATTATCAAATTTGTTAGTTTTAGTTATTTTCAAATTTAATTGTACGACTTATGTTGTGTGAGATTAAGTTTTACGTTGTGTTGAACATGTTTCTGAGAAAAATAAGACACAGGCCTACACATGTTTTATCTTTGGTTATACAAAATATTACAGAGATTTGAATTTTAATATTTCTTTATTGCTGGTGCAACATTATGCTAAGTTCACTAATGAAAACGAGGCAAGAATAGATGCAGTGAAGCAAAAATTTAATAATTTGCTGAAATTGAGGGTTATGTAATCAAAAATAACCACTTACCACTCTCTTGGTCACACTTTTGGGAGAGATTACTGCCACTTTACTGAAATAACTGACAATATAACAGTTTACATAACAGAATTGTTATACTGGGTTTATTGTGCTAAATCCATGCCCGTGTCGTTGCGCTCTATTTGTTTTAGAATGTAAACAGCTGCTTTTCTACAAGTAGGAGACAGCTATTAAGAATATCAACTGTTATATTATTCGATTTTAGTTTTTATCGTAACTTTTAAAAGCTGCTATAGTCATTAGAAAATTATTTCGTGCCAGTGTTTCAAGGCAAATATTTAGGAAATGGGAAGAAAACCAACCAAAACTCTGTACAGATCACTTCCATGTTAAATGTAAACAATTCATAACTTTAAATTCTAACATTGCAGATTTAGGGGTTAAGTTTACCATTAATCACAGATACGATAATTAGATATGATTAAGGCCCCCTAAAAGTGGTACATAAAACTTCCAAATTTCGTCATAAAAAATTGTTAAAAGCGGTACAAAAATTCACTTAAAAACATTCAGGCGGTAAATTAAAACTTTACTGTTCGTCATGAATGTTTGAAAATCCAGCGCAAAAAACTATAAAATAATGGAATTGTCTTTTGTAGGTAGATAAACTGGAAATAATTTGTAAAAAACCAGGATTTTCACATTTCACTTTACTGGCTACTAAAAAATTATATATAAATTCAAATTAAAAATATTATTTGATGATTACATTTAACACAGCACTACAAAATGTAAAATGTACAGTACAGAAAAACATATATATATTTGTACAAACAGAGTTCACTACCGAAACAAGTGCCAAATTGATAAATGCCAATATATGTAGACAAAAAATTAATACTTCTAACTTAAGAACACAAACAATAATTCAACACTAAATTTTTAAAATGAGAACACCAAATCCTATAACAAGAAAATATATATCTTGTTTAGAACAGTGTCAATTTACATGCTAGCACCAAAGTATTTGGCAAGCATTAGCTCAATGTTGTTCGGTTTTAGGCCTGTCCGTAAATCGGTTCAAATGTGTCCATATGCAGAGAAAGCCCGCTCGCTGTCTGCATTTGATGTGGGAATCCCCAGCATGGACACAGTTTNACTTGAGAAAGCAAAAACACGGCAACATGTTACACAAAATGGCGTCTAACAATGTGCATTTGTGGCGCGGTGGCGGGCGTGCGAACTACGTAAGATATCTTTCTCTGGTACAACAGCGTAATTATTTTCTCATGTACGGCAGCTATGACCGAGCTCCACCATGTTTACTTTCTACGCGTGCACGATAAAGGATATTTTGTTTATGAACATGAGTGAACAAATTATTGCGCGATTGAAACGCTATTTATTTATTCACATTTTTTTTACCTTTTTACAAACTAAGATAAAACATTAAAATGTACTGTTTGTAGACCAATTCCTGAACATGTTTTGGAGGTTAAATTTTTTTTTTAAATGTCAATATCTCGTAAATAAGTCGCAACAAACTTTCTGTAGCCGTTTTTTTTTATGTACAGCCTATGCATGCCGAGATACGGTATTTCGCCACCTAGTGTTAAAATATGAGCGCGTGTTTGCTTTGCAATACTGTAAACAAAATTTTACTGGAAAACGTGGTTATATTTAGCGCATTAAAGTCCGATATGCCATATTTCGCGTAAAAACTAAATTTTGTGACGATTTCGCGTTTGTCGTCGTTTATTCGCGATCGCGAAAAGTCCATGCCCCTAGATATGATTAAAGAGAACTGGCTTATGTTGTCAATTCATTTAATGTACTTTCCAAATTCTGTTTTAATATAAGTTTTAAACAAATACACTATAATCTTGTTATTTTAATAGTTATTGACATGGAGATCATGAGTAAGTATCTTTCATTTGTTTCTAGACAATATTGAGTATTATAATTTTGTTTGTTATTTTTCATTTATTCTCTAAAGACTAGAAAGTATTCAATGTTTATTAAACAAATGCACGAAAAAAAAACATCTACTAGTTTCTTTCTTCTCGCCATCGCTGATAGGTGGAGAGATGTGGCGCGTTCAGACTACAGCCAATTAAAGGACATAAACAACATTAGCAAGGCAGAAGTAAAATTAAACATAAATTTTTATACCAGAATTAATACCACAACTTCAATGATGTAAAAAAGGCATGTAATGATTAAGAAATAAGTTGTTGCGAGATGTTTTGTAAAGTTTAATTATATATAATCGAGAGAAAGGATTATTGATTTTATTGTATTTAAGAAGATGAACAAATAATTGTCTTAATTTGTTTGAAGGAGAACGAGGTAATAAAAAATATTTAGAAGCTTATAATTTTGGCGTGTTAATTTTGTTATCAACAGAAATGTTTAAACATCCTTTACTCCAGAAAACAACCACCTAACTCCACAATAAAAACTGGTTTCACTTGTTTTCACTGCACGGCATAGGACATTGCCGGCCCTGGTCTACGTTAACCACTGTGTTTCATTTGTCTTATGTTTTCTTGTGGGTGCAGCTGTTTCTTGCTGATGATTGTTAATCAACTTGCAACAAAGGGAAAAACGTCATCAGAATCTGTCATGGTTTACATAAATAATATTCGCCACTTCTGTGTTGTTAGCGCTTTTTTTTTTCTTCCCTAATTTATATTTGGTATGTTTTTAATTTATTTATTAATGTCGAAATCATAGTAAATGTAACAGATCTTCATTTTGCATATGTTCTGAATTTTCTTTTCTTGATATTGCCACAGGGAACTGCCTCCTTGGAGTTTGTTCATTTTGCTACAGTAGAACCCTGTTATGACATTTTTCAAGGGCCTCCAAGAAATGTATGCCTTATATAAGGGAAAACATTATAAGAGGGTCATTTTGTATTAAACAACGTTTTTGTGGACTATGAGAAAGCAGCTTATTAAGAAGGAGAATGTTATAACAGGGTTTCACTGTATCCCACACCGCAAATGATGATGGGACATGTGTAGGAGATTTGACTAGAGGAGGGTTTGTGTGCAGTGCTGACGGCAAGCGGGCAACGAGTGACGGTGCTGTCGAAGGGTATCGGCAGCGTGGTCACCAGCGCACTCACGACGACGGTGAACCGTGTTGCTACTAGCATGACGTGCAGCCATGCACCGGTGCGGCCCGTGATGCGCGTGTCCCCACTCAACATGGCAACTGCAACATCTGTGGCAACGACTACAGTAACGACCACCACGGTTGCCACTACAACACGCACCAGTACCGCAGTCACCCAGCCACTTTTCACCACGGCCGTCGCCATTCACCAGCGTCCCCCTGCCATCAAGAAGGAGGTGCCCGATGAGCCACGCTCCGTCTTCTACCTGGTGAGTATCAATGCGACTCACTGTTTCGTTTGAGAAGGCTGCAGTCGTCATCGTGGCTACACTGTCGGGGAAGGTGTGCGCTGCATTTGGCACACTCACTGCTTATATAGCCACCTCTCAGGGTCTGTAACTTTGCTGCAATGAAAACATAAGAATTTGGTTTGATAAGCAATGCAAGTCAATGACTACTGTCACTTCTCTGCCATCCTCCACTCTCCACCTGCTTCCTCTTTTGTTCCTCACTGTGACTAGTTTTCATACTAGTGTATTTTTATAATGTTTTAAAGTACAGTGGAACCGCGTTATTGCGAGTATGGCCTATAGCGTCATGTCCACTATTGCGATAGTTTTCAAATGCACCGTCATTTTCCCTATTATTTGAAAAGTACTTAATTTCGTTTATAATGCAAATCTGTTAAAAATGCCTTTCATTATAACAATGGGAACTGTGGTAAACTCGTATTTTTAAAATGTTTAAACGCGTCGTATCGCAGGTGACATTCACCCACTTGCCATGCCCGAGCCAGCCTTTGTTAGTCTGTGGGACACTCGCGTCGGTGGAGCTTGAGAAGAGTGTTGTTTTGAAGGATAAGAACGAGGGTATGACAGTTGAGGGGAGAGGTACGAATGGTAGTACAACTAGTAGAGGCCAAGAAAAAGAGGGTAGTCGTTAAAAGGGTGAGCAGCCGGTGGGGTGTGTGCATGCGTGCGCGCGCGTGTGTGTGGGTTTTTTTTCTCGTGCTAGAATGTCAACCCTAAAAAAAAATGTTGTGTCGCCTCTTCCCTTCTCTACCTTAGAGGTTGGTTATCCTCTGCCAAACATGGAAACAAAGAAGACTTGGAGGAATTTATCAATCTGCAACCAGAATGAGAAAGGTAGAGGGTGAGGGACGGGAAGAGAGAGAGTATAACCCAGAGGGGCGGAGACAGGTGTCATTTGGAAAGGGTAGGAGAGGGAAGTTTTCAGTGATCTCCAGGCTTGTGTGTGTGAAACAGAGACAATGAGTGAAGTGGCACACTGATTGGTGGGCAACTAAGTCCGTCCCGCCGCCCCGTAAATTTGGGGGAGGGGAAACAGAATGGAGGAGGAAGCAATGTTGCGCGTCTGCTGGTCGTTACATAATGCTGCTGTCAGACGCAGATTGTTTTGTACTAACTTGTCACTCCACACGCGTAGTTTACGGCGTTCTTTGAACACAGGATATACAAGGGCAAATACAATAAAAAAAATTACGGGTCACTGTAAATTTTGTTATAACTATAACTCGCTATAGCATTAATTTATTTTGCCATTGTCGACTATCTTTATAACGCGGTTCCACTGTAGTTGTGTTATTCTCCTCACAATTACAAGCCAATATGTAACATTGATGCGCACCCTTAGTGGGTCTGGCGGGTGGAGGGCAGCGTCAACGCTCTCCCCCAGCACCTCCATTGCAGTCTTCCGGGCGACGCTGTAGCAGTAGTCGCCACTACTCGTATGGGGTTTATCTTGGGGCCTACGTTGCGGGGTTTGGCCACTTCTATAATAGAGCTTTGTGCTTTAGGATGCGTGTTAGTGAGCGATGGGCAAGTGGTTGGTGTATAGGAGGGGGTCTGACCACCCTACTGACGTTAGCAGGCCGAGTGAAGGTAGGCCGCTTCTTTGGAGGCAGCGGAGAAACTGCACGTGTCACATGCCAGATGTGGTTGAAGGTTGTGCTGGATGCGGACCCTCTCTGGCGAGCGGCCTCCAGGTGTACACCTGGTTGACTCCTGAGCCACTACTCTTCAGGACTCCAGCTAGAGCTAGCCCCTGCTCTGCTACTTTACTCCGCTCAGCCCTGTGGTGGAGCATAAGAGCGATGGCAGATCAGACAGGCAGATAGTGGGTGGCCAGTAGGGAGCAGGCACGGCCCGATGGAGTGTAGGGTAGCCTGAGCTACTGGCCTTCAGTCTAGTGGCTTGGCGACCGGGACGTCGCTGGCAGACCCACGCATCTTGTAGAAACGGGGCTCCATTCAGGAGTTGGCCTATCATTTCAAGCTAGTGACATGGCGTGTGAGATGTCACTGGCGGACCCAGGCACTTAACTGGAGGGGCGATATGCTCTGGTGTTTCCCAGGAAGACAAGTTTCCCAAGCTGCACTTCGAGACAGTGCGCAGATTGTAAGGTAGGGAAGGAGGTTCCGGCTCGTGACTATCGCTGCAAGAGTAATACTAGTAGTGGTGACGTAACAGGAAATAGCGGGAGCAAGGTGAAGAAAGAATAGTGTTGGAAGAGACAACTCAACAAAATCAAATTTGCACCTTTTAATTGATTGCTTATTACACACACATAAACCAACCTAGACCCTTACTAGGGCCTGAAGGGCTGGTCCTAGATTGCGAACCGATATTTGACCTAGTCTCTGAAGGCGCGGCAGCACGGGGTGTGAGGACGACCCGAAGAAAGCAGTCCTCGAACTTGAGTCAACTGTGGTTGAGCTACGAGGTAACTGGAATCGCAGCAGGCTTCGGCGTACTGGCGGGCAGCGAGGCTGTGTCATGCAGAGCAAGACTGTCGACAGTGGTGCGAATAGCAGTGATGACTTGTAGAAGTCAGATGACTCTCCGGCAGTGTGATGTTCTGCGAGGATAGACGTGACATCGGTGGATGCTCGGCCAGAGTAACAGCGTGCTACTGAATTGGTACAAGACAGCCTTGAAGTGAGGACAGTGAGACCTATATATACGCGGCGCACAGGGCCGGCGCAGAGGTTGCTGGGATGGTGAGAGAGAAGAGACGTAGAGAGAGAGCTGCAGCGGTCAGCCGGCAGATATGGCCGAATGCTACTAATTCCCCTTACACCCCCGAAGGCTGGAGGAGTAGAGCAAAATACACATACTGTACATGACCTAATACACGAGCATCACCATTCGTACCAACCAACTTCCTAAAAATCTAAATCTCATCTCCTAGCTCAAACTTAAGCAAGTTACAACTGCAGAAGAGAGCTTCGTTCTTCTCAGCTTTATGTACAGATTTGCTCTTCAGGGAATGACTGCACACAACGGATCTGGTATTCTGGAAGTTTGTTTCTACAGACATCCACACAACAGTACATTGACTGGTGTTAATTATTTGAGTCAGATTGATTCACGAGACATTATATGTTGGAAGACATCTGAAGTTAATGAACTTGTTGCTACTTCTAATTCTGTTATTGATATTTCTCCTAATCCAGTTTTGTATTCTCCTCGTAGGCTTAAGTTTGAGCTAGGAGGCTAAACGGGTTGCGGCACAGCAGTCAGCAACAGCTGGGCAAGCTAATTCTGGGCTACAATGCGTGCTGTGGCGTGTACGGCATAACTGCTCATATTAGGAGGGTGCAGTGGCTGTGACAATGCTAGGCATGAGAATGAAGTCGTTTATGGCACATCAACATATTGATTTGTCGCAATCATTATAATTGTATTTCACATCTCATTATTTTAGTGATATATCCTTTGAACCGTGTGGGTGTTTTAGCCGGTGCTGGAGGAGATACTGGCAGAGCGTCGGCGCTCGCAGCAGGCGCTGCGCAGCACGGTGAACAGGCGGCGCGTGGAGGCCTCCCCTGTGTATGGTGCCGACATGGTGTGTGCTGTGAGGCTTGCAGTGGAAGATCAGCCAGCGCAGGCACAGTGCAGCTGGGCCGGGGGTGGACATGTGGCGTGCCTCCACGCCCGTTATCCTAGCCTGCGCCGCTACTGGTACCAGACCACCGCCCTCTCCTCCCTCGTGCTCACGCCACACCAGAGGGTCCACCAGCTGCACGACATGTTCTCCAGGTTTGTTATTTAGGTTCCTGTTCTCTCTCTCTCTCTCTCTGTCTCTCTTCATTCTTTCATAATCCTTCTGCTTCTTCCCTACCGCTTCATCTTTCTCTTCATTGTACTATTCTTTCTCATCATCCTATTTCTCTTCCTTATTTTTATGATCCTCTTCCTCCTGCTTCTTCCCTTTTTAGGTGGTTGTCTAATTTTTTCCTGGTCTTATTTTTTTCTCCCAATTTTACTCTTTTCCATCCTAGATTTCTTCTTCTTATCACTTTTTGTTATACTTCTCCTCCTTCATCTTTCTAATCTTTTCCTCTACATTCGCCATCTTTGCCTCTTCTTCCTGTTGCCCTCTTCGTGATTTCTTCCTTCATTATTCTTTCTCCACACCCATTTCCGAATTACCTTCTTTCCTCTATCATTTTTATTTCTTTCTTTTATTCCTCCTAGTTTCCTTTTCTCTATTTTTTCCCTCTCCTCATCTTTCATCTCCTCGTTCCTCTTTTTTATTTCAGGGTGTCTACCAGTCACCATCTTCATGGAATGCCACTAAATTAGGATGGGTTGCTGAAGTCACAATAAAGTCACGATAATTAGAACAATGTCGCAGATTTTTGTATGAGCGCAGCATTTTACAATTAAAGCCAGCAGTCACCTTTTAATCATTGACCGTCTGCCGGAGACAGGTAATAAAAATTACGGCGCACATAATTTGACTTAGCAGTGTGTGTTTTTCACTTTGTGATTTTATATTGGTATTATTTTGAAAGGAAATATGTCTAGCCTACACACAGCACTACAATTGTTCTATTGTGTCTTGACCGGCCATGTTCAGAACATTTTAGGACGGGGATAGTATCCAACCCACTTCCATCTTACACAAGAGGAAGAGAATACAAACTGCACATCGAGCATTTGGGGTCCCCTCGATCACCTACCCCACTTACTGCATATCCTCTAATGTACCATATTACCTACACCTTTTGGCTCAATACATACTTAATTGCTGTCAAGAGGGACATGGAGAAGTAAATGCCTTGAAGGCAAGCAAGTGGTGTGAAGAACTGCGGAGTCAGACGTGAACACACTGGTACTTCCTCTGCAACCGGGAAAGACCTAGAGCCAGTGGTGTGAGCTATGCAAGAGACACCTTACTAACAACTTGGATCCCTTTGGTGGTGGACCAGGGTTTGCAAGTGCCCAGGTGGCCAGTGAGAAGAATTTCCGTAGATTCAAGGTTCAATTTGTAGTGTGATCCATGAATCCCGAGCCCCCTCTATTAGCACCAAGACCCCCGGGCCTCGGGATATGGAATTCTTTTGGTGTTTTTTGACTTTCTCCTTTGAATTCGTGTCTTTTGCATTCCTACCCTGGTGGTCACAAGTTGAACTAAACTTTTTTTTTACCTTGCATCCGCAATGTTATTGTTGTCATTTGTTGTCTCGTGTACAGTACATGTGGTTATCCAGTGTGTTTTGCATCTTGGACCCAGCATCCAATTAAGAAAACTACATTTGAATGACAGTTGTATTCGTGATGTATGTTTCACAACTAAACACCGTGGCTAAGACCAGCATCCCATGAGATTTAGATAAACTCCTCTGCATATAATCACAATCCTCTACAAACATTGGCAATTGTTGTTAAAGCAGTGCATACAGTATTTCAGTGTGTATAGGATGCACATTAAAAAAAAATTATGACTACAAAAGTATGGTGCAGTTTATTTACAAGATATCTGCATTTAAAAAAAACCCCCGCCGAACATGTTAAGAAATTTGTCAACAAACAGTACACTTTAATGTTTTAGCTTAGTTTCTAAGAAAGTCAAAAAAAAAATAAGATCGAATGAATAGCTCATCACTCGCGTGTATGAAAATACAACTTTGCGCATGGGCTACGTGAATGTAAACAAACACTTTTCGCTTGGTACATACTTAAGTAATACAAGTTTTATTATTGCGCAACACAACAGTACCAATCAAAACTCTTAATTAATAATACCGTAAATTATCGAAAATGGTAAGAGGATAGTTATACAAGGGCGGGAAGGGGAAGAAATAAACATTACATTTGACCACACTTATTAGTGAAGAATGGCGGGAGGTGTTGTGGAATCAAGGTCAAAGTCCTCCCTCCTGCTGCTACTCGCACCCTTTGCTCTGGCTGGCGGAATACTGCGCTGTTGCCACTTTTCAATGGAGGCCAGCTGGCGTGGCTACGAGACACTCAACTGACGTTGCCGCACCGGCTGGCTTCTGCTCTTGCACAGTGAGGCCCAGCAATATTTACGTGAATGCAGATATTCAGGGCGGCCTATTCTTGAAATATGTATTAATGATCCATACTTTTTCATAAAATACTTATTGTATGGCTTATACTCGCCAAAATACACTAAGTTGTCTGCATGGAGGAGATTAGCAGAGAAAGCCCAACACAGTTCGTAGGTTGATTTCGCATCACCTGGCATATTTGTATCAATTTACACCTAAAACATCAACATTGTCACATCATTTAATTATTTATTTTTATGTTTTATTTGAATAGGATTTTGGTGGTAGGCAATTCTACAGTGGAAACTCTATCCATGGAACACGTTGGACCGAAAGTCCGTGTCCACAGAACATTTTCTGTGGTCCCGACAATATTCGCATGTAAATAATGCTTAAAAAATCAGTTTTTACCGAACACAAAATTTGAAATTTACTACATCGACTGAACAAAAATTTCTGCAGCATCGTTGAAAATTACATGATCCGATCATTAAACAACAAAGTATAATTATCAACTGTACTTATCAAGGCATACAAAGTCGGTACAGTACAGTATGTATACATGCACAAGTAATACTAATAGATAACGCAAAATAAAATAAATTTTCAACACACATTGTTTTCGTTTACGTCTCACTGCCCTGCATTTAGTCCTATTTATTTAATTTACCTCTTTCAAAATAACCTGTTGCTTATTTCGTCACAATGTCACACTTAACTCATACTTTGTAACAAAAAATGATAGCTGTCTCGGACTACACAACATGTATTTAGAGAGCAAAACTGAAAAAAAAAAAAAAAAAAAAGTGGAAATACAGTGAAATATGTATTGTACAATTTGGTTAGATGTTCAGCAAACAATTGCAATATTTATGGCCGTAGCCATGTTAGTAATGACAAGCAACATCAAACAAAGGTGCCATATTTCTGAGCTATTGATACACGATGCGACGTTGCCAACAACACTCGCAGTTTTTTCACGTAAATATATTTTTCTAAAAATTGTGGATGTATTAAATATAAATGTAACACTAATTAATATGCCCGGAAAGTTATTAAAAGGCAATGCAAAATTAAGAAAACCCAACCCTATTCACTGTAATTTATCAATTTCAATATTCAAGACATTTTTATTTCTTAGCTAGTAACTGTGGCTGTTATCATTTGCTCTATGGATAATCTTTCCGCTTCGTCAGCAGCCATTTCTGTGCACGTTGTGTTAAAATTCTTGTTTATTATGTTTAAGTGTGAATACCAGAAAAAGTAGATTTTTTTTTGCACACGTATAAGAACACTTCTTGGTTCCTATGAGAACTTCAGTTCTACCGTACTATGAATGTTTTCTTTAATGTTCCCATTTGCATTGTTTTATTTTAGTTAAATTTGAATTATCACTTACATAGGTTGCTTAATGTTTTCAACATAAAGTTTAATGAGTTTGTTGTTAATTGTTTTTTTATTAATTTAATTATTATTCTGTTGACTTATATGTCTAGTCCACATCTACAGAATGTCTGCATCAATAGAATTTTCATCTCAGTCCCCTGAAATTCGTTGGATAGAATTTCCACTGTATATTTTTTGCAACTGACATGTAGAAGAATGTGTTACAATTTCTTGGTGGTGGTGGTTGTTTGGTGATGTGTGGCAGTACGTGAAAGAGAGTCATATGTGCAGGTTTGTGGTGTGTGTGCCGTCTGTGATGGCACCAGCGCCCCAGCTGCATGTCTCCCATCCTCCTCCATCGTGTGGGTGGGCAGAACGCTGCCGTGATGAGCACCTCAGGCGAGAGCTGGGCCCACGCGCGGCGCTCCTGCATCCCATAGCATGTGCCATGGCCACCCAGTTCCCCGAGCCGCGGCTCATCCAGTACGACTGTGGTCAGTATCACAGACTACATTTTATCTTATGTTATGTCTGTCACAATCATTTTTGTTTCATTTTTTCAAACTATAGTTCAGTGTACATGTTCAATGTTATGTTAAAAAGAAGGGGTGTGCGAATAGTGCATTTTGATTTTCAAATATGTTTAAATCAATAGTATAATTGTCGAATAACATGAATGTGGTACGAAGTCGAATAGCTACCATCAAGCATTTATTTTCAGTTATAAATAACAGGAATAAATATAATTTCACTGATCGCACACCAAACCATTGCCACACAAGTAATACTTGCATCTTCAAGGGCAGTATGCCTATCATTTTTACAAGATGATGTACACAATGTACACACGTCCATCTTTAGCCGTGGTGAAAAAAATTTCTGTCATAAAAAATTAGTTTTGTTACTTATGTTGACACTTGTCCTCTGATTAGCTGCTGTATGACCATGACACATCTCTCTGCCAATCAACAATGGTGAGATGAAGGACAATCAGGATAATTTTATATTGTGCTTTTGTTTAATAAATGTTTAATGCTGACTAACCTCTAGGAACAAAATTAAAAATAACAAACAAAATTTTAATACTGAAAACTGTCTGGAAACTAATGAAAAGTTCTTATAGTCGGTTCACGACTGGAAGAAACTTTTGAAAATCAACCTATGAAAAAACACCCTAGCCGTTAGCGACATGCATATAACATTACAAACAGCGGCGAGCGCGGATACAGTTATGCCGTCAGGTTGCCAGTACAAGGAGAGGAAATAATTCCAAAGTTTTAACGTAATTGTTAATTTATCGCTTACAAATGGGTGTCGAAAAGACTTGTATCTTATTGTGCCAATTATTAATGACGTGATGCTAACGTATTTAGATTTCAACGTTTCTTGCATAGTCACATGATCACGCTCAAGGTGAAAGTAACGCGGCCATTTGTTTACTAACCACTGTTTTTATCGGTTTTGTGCACGTGTCTTTCCTTTGCCACTCTATTCTGATGTTGCAGTATTTGCACATATGAATTTTTTTCACATTGTCGAAGACGTAGAATCTTTCACACGCATACTCTGCTGTCCTGTCGAAAACCGTCACAACCATTTTTAAATAACGTTTTTACAATTGCGCTAAACATCCGATTCAGTATACCACCACGACATTTTAACGTCTGTAGCAATTTCGATCAATACTGAATGTCTTGCCTTCGATGTACGGGAATTTATCGAAAGTCACAAAAAATTGATTGTAAATAGACAACAACTATGGATTCATCAAAATACTTGCATTTTGGGTTTATAGAATGAAATATTTTTTGCTGGCATCGCATATTCTATTGTGTGAAATTCTCAAGATTAAAATCTTTACGCTTGTGGAATATCCTTTAATAATATATAAATGACTTTTATAATGGGTTCGTGCATGTAAGCATTGCCATGTGACTGCCTCATGGCAGTCACATGGCAATGTTTGTTTACCTTTGGCAGAAGAATACAAAATGGGCTTGAAAGTAGATCTTTAGCAGGGCTTCACGAAAGTCTCTTCCAGTCGTGAACCGACTATGCACATGATCTCTATGTCAATAAACAAAAATTACCAAAGGTTATACTGTTAACTCATATAATAAAACATAATTAGGAAATGATATTAAAGGAAGTGACAACATAAGCAAGTGCTCTATAATCATATATTATTAAAATATCTATGACTTGTTAAACAGAGCCTCTAAAAGTTACATTATTAACTGTATGTAAATCACATACACCTCAAAAAATATTTTTTTTTCTTAAATTTTGCTAGCCTTTAGTTGATTACAAGTAAGTTTCGGCCCTAAAACTTTTTAATGTGAGTTTGTCGTATTGTCTGTCTCATATAAGTTGGCGAGATTTTGACAGTCAGTGAGTGGGAAGTTGATGTATACAAAACAAACAGAGTGCCATTTACAAAATCCTGTTTCAGCTGTTGCACGAATGAACAAAAGTTAATATTATGTTGGCTTTTCTGAGTTCACTGCCGACGCACATCAGACAAGCAGAAAATACGTGAAAAGAAATAGTTCCTAGATTAATTAATAAATTTTTATTTTACATAGTCACAAAACAACTTTTGTTAGGGTTACAAACTAAACTTCATGAAAAGTTGTGCTCTTTCACGAAGCATTTCCAGCCAGAAAAGAATAGCTTTAGTTTGTAACAAATTTACAAACAGATACTAATAGTTTTATTTTCCTGTAAGCTCTGCATAATTTTTAAAGTAACAGATATTTTGTGTACAGCGATTTTGAGTACTAGTAATTTCTATTCGGCCGGTAATTGTTTGTCTACGTAAATTATACGCCATATTTTCCCGTAAACCCGTTTCAGTGTTTCTATATTGTATTAATAAAACAAAGAAAGTTGTTAAGCAATTCTTACGTTATTCCACGTCACCTATTTCCAACTTGAACTGTTTAGTATCAGTAAAAGCAGAGTTACTGCTTTGCAATCAATAATCGTTGGTGAGTTGTTGGCGAATAAAAGTTCAAATATTATGTTTTTAGTTTTCTGGCTTAGCAGTCTTTTGGCTACTAAGTAAACAATGGAAATTCAAAATTAAGTCAGATACACCTGCAATTTTTGTTTACAAAAATCTTATTAGTCTACTTGAAATATCAAACATTACTAACCTGCAAGAGAGTGAGTTGATGAGTTTGTTACGTATTCACATTCATCAGCATCAGCATTCAAACAGCTGTTATTATTCTTGGAATCAGCAGCAGCCACAATGAGAGAAATGCACTCTGATGTGATACACTTTTCTTCATCACTATTCAAGATTTCACTTTCTTTTATCTTTGCCTCTTCATACATATCTGGTATCACGTTAGTTACAAAGAATTGTCTGCCACGAATCTCGTAATTTGGACATATCTTGCTCATTAAAAAACGGAAACCTTCAGTTTCCACAAATCTATGATGTAATTAATTTAGACAGAGCATTTCACCATTTGCTCTGTTTATTTCTTTTGCTCATCTGCCATACCTATCATACTTAGAATTGTTATTGAAAGCATCTTTTAGAGTTAGTTGTTTACTCTCACCTAAACCTTTCTAGGTAAACTATAACTGGTAGATGGAACTGAATTTTTTTCTTATTGATTTCTCGATTCTAAGCTTTTTTTTAACATATTATGATGTGCATCACAATGTGTCAGGTGCTTGTTTAGATTTGTTGTGGTAAAACTGCTTTTATCTGTACCACCACGAGACGCTTTTACTGCACTGGTTGCATTTTGCTTTACTTGCGTCTGTCAAGTCTTTGGAAATGTATTTCCACGCACTAGACATTTTAACGCTGTATGTAACAATTCGTGGGTCCCAAAAAATGCATTGCATGTGTAAAAAACACGATAAAAAACAATCAGGATTATTCTCAGATAGTCAAATACGTTACGCATTTGCGAATGCTCCGTGGTCAGTAATTTTTGCAGCATCGTGTCCGCTAGCGTCAAGTATTTAATGACCACAGACACAGACTTATATGTTTTACCAATAGTCCATACGGACGGTAATTGCATACGCCATCTTTTAACTTTTATCAACTCTGTGTCTTTTCGTTTGTATGCTCATTTTATTGCAGCACGCCATCTGGAACATAAATACTTTACAACAGTTACATGCTGCAATATTTGTTTCCTGCAGTGAAAGTTATTTTTGAAATATTTTCAAACAGCTCACAATATGTTTGTTTTAGTGTAAAGCATACATTTCACTTTGGCGTAGTTCCGTTTTTCATGCCAGACTATAATAATAACAGACAACAAAAAAATTTTCCAAACATATACGCGTAATATTAGAAAACACATTGGGAGTTACAGAATATTTCTCAGTGCAGCCACAAGAGGTCAACATAAATATTCAAAATTATATTGATTGTAGTTCACAATATTGCCACCCAGAGCACAGCGAAATGAAAATTTTCCACTTTTGTCCATGATATATATTTATCTATGAACTCCGGCCATTTATTTGTAAACAGATGTATCTGTGTGATAGAAGATCTGTGATGTTCACCATTAAATCCAGGTCTTTTTATTGGTTTAAGATTCCGTAAAAAAATTCGCAGGGCTGATTAATATTGTAAAACGTACAACCACACCATATAATTTTTGTGTCTAAAGAAAGTAATAACCTGATTTTATTGTCTATAGCCGATACCAATGTATCGGCCCGATACCATACCCGA
The DNA here is from genome assembly GCA_002778355.1 of Clitarchus hookeri. Taxonomy (NCBI): domain Eukaryota; kingdom Metazoa; phylum Arthropoda; class Insecta; order Phasmatodea; family Phasmatidae; genus Clitarchus; species Clitarchus hookeri. The sequence continues at coordinate 111,365 of NQII01002458.1, read as the reverse complement.
TACAGATACATTAAAAAAAGGTTAAGTATTGGCCGACACCGATTCTTGGTATCTGTATCGGTACAACTACCATTGAATGAGGAAACTAGTTTAATAGCCGCGTTGTAGATCACACACAGGTAGTGTGTAGTATTGCTGGTAAGGTGGGCGTGCTGACAGAGTGCGCGTGTGCCTACAGGCAAGTTGCAGGTGCTGGACAGGCTACTACGGAAATTGAAGAGTGCGCACCACCGCGCTCTCATCTTCACGCAGATGACCAAGATGCTGGATGTGCTCGAGGCTTTCCTAAATTACCACGGCCACATCTACCTGCGCCTCGACGGCACAACCCGCGTCGACCAGCGACAGGTACCACGTACTTTCATGTGTTCTAACATCTTTTTCTCTCTACTTTACCACTTGACATTTTTGTGTTACAATAGTTGCATGTTGTGAATTTTTCATCACAAGGATCAACGACAGCAGACTGTTTCAAACTACAATAACGCAAAGTGTTTACATACCCATTCAACTGCCAATCACATCACATGTAGTTGCATAGATATAGACACACACAGTTGATAATAACGCTAATTATAATTCACTTATATATCTAAACTTTACTATTTACAGTGTTTATAGCATTAACCTACTGCTGTTTTGTAAATAATGATAGCCATATGAAATTCTAAACATGAAATTTATAGATATCATGGAATGGAAGTAGTGTGCACTTTTTACACTTTCATTCCACGGCTGTTTCCCAACTGCCAACGACCTGCAGTAAATGATGCATGGTTTTGGTTCCATAAGGGTAGCACTATTTGTACATATTTCTTTCATGTCTTTAGTATCTACGTTTATATTGTTATTTTAGTCTATGGTCATGTTGTTTTCTTACATGATAAACAAAACAGAAATTTGTAAACAGTAATGTGAAAATATTTTTTGAAAAAAGGGAGTTAAAATGATATGCCATATTCAGTATTTTTTTATTGTCTTAATAAATTAAATACAAATTTTATACAAAACAAATCTCAGTAATTTAGTATTTTGATTTTATGCAATGATTTAAGTAAAAAAATTAAAAGTTATTGAGCTTTCCATTTGTGATTCCATGCAGTGACTTTCTAAGTAAGAAAATTAAAATTGTGAGTAAATTGTTTTTCTTGAAACGTGATCTCATAATATGGGGGTTGTTTTACATTCAGGGTCGTCTTATTTTTGTGTGAATCCGGTAAATCTTGTTACATGACGTGTGACATGTACAGACCTAATTACTAAATATGACTTTGCCTCATCTTCGTGTGACGTCATGTCACCCCTAGTGGGATGTGAACCCGAGACGACTTGCTTACAGAGTCAAACAGCATACCCCTTGCGGGGCACCCAAGGACATGGCGGTCAAGGCCGTCTACACCAGTATGTCAGACATCACGTGTCCGGTAATCATCTCCGCGTGCGATAGAAATCAGCCATGCAGCACAGAGCACTGCCCCATATCTCGCAGGAGCAATGCAACTCGCATACAAGGAAAACTGCACTGCCAGCCTCCTCCGAGAGAATGTGGCCTGCGCTGTGAAGGGAGCCGAAGGACCCGCAGCCTGCCGTTTATATTCGCAAGCGCACAGCTCCGAAACGCAAGTTGATTCTCAACAGATTACTCCACCACCTCGTGTGCTGGAGCCCTCTGCTTTCTGCCTTCCTCACAAAGGATACCCTCTACCTTCAAGAAGTCTTCTAGACCGTCGTCCAATGACCCCTGAAGAAGTCTTTGTCTCCCCTTTACATACGCTACCACTTTGGTAGTGAACTCCTAGTCCCTTGGGGTCAACAGCGTAAAAATAGTTTCGATCAGTTATTATCATAGCTAGCTAGCCTTTTTTCTGATCTTTTTAATTCAGCCCCATGTCCACTTCACATTGTTTACTGTAGTTTACTTCTGTTACAGTCAATTTATACTTAGGAGTTTGAAATTGCCTCTGTGTCTATTCTTCTGGGGAATAAACTTATGATCTTATCTTACCCCGAGTACTTATTTCTAAGGTGATTGCGACTTCCATCGCACTAGACGTCAAACCTACTAAGGATAAGCAGGAGACTGCGTCTCGATACTCCTGTGGCGAAACTAGTGTAGGACTGTGGGCTCTCTTATCCAGGTGCATGTAAGTCCCAATTCATACCCGACGGCCACCCATCCTGTGGACTGGGTACGCAAAGGTACCTGGTGCACATGTTCTGCAGAGCCCCAACCACTAGTTACACAATTCACGAAGCAGCTAGACTTCCAAATCAGCCAACCCACTTTATTTACTGCGTTGCTGTCTTCACCGGTTGGAGTGATATGAATAGTTCTTGCTCCCTGACTCCTTACGGACCTCGCACCATGATGTGGCTAGACATCCAGATAAGCCCACCACGTTGTTATCTTCGCCGGTTGGAGCAGTAGGACTGAGTCTGGGTGGCCTAGCCCTGACTGACTGCACACGTAGCTAGGGAACTCGTTGCCTGCTCTTCCTTAGGTGGTAGACCGCTGTACCTACCCATATGCTCTTCATCCATTAGAGTGGTGCAAGTTGGAGAGCTAAGAGGGCAGCTACTGCCTCTGAACCTAGCCAATTGTTCTGCAACCCAGTGCCATCTGCCCTCAGCAGTCGATCCCCACAGGAACAAGCGCAAGCCGCTCGACTATTGGAGAGGCCTCGCCTCCCAGTTCCCTCTATCCACCCCACAAGACCACCGGCACGCCACACCCGCTCATAGTACACATACGACTGGGTCTTCCATTACCACTGCGCATTGCCAGCCTTTCTTCAGGGCTAAGAGAATCAACAGTCCACCGTGGGAACTAACCTGCCTCACCAGCAGCCGCGCCGCGCCAGGACAGGGCACTAGTTCCAGCCAGCAGCAGCCGAGCCACGCCCACTGCAGGTAAACAAGTGTCTTTGTCTACACCAAGAGTGCGGAGAGCTGCTAACCCCACGCCTGACTTTGTACATATCCGTAGCGCCACGGACCCCAACCTATACTGCAGCTGGGGACCAATCAGCGGCCAATTAACCAAACTTTACCACAGTAAGTTAGCCTATGCCTCTGTCCGGCACTATAGAACCGTTGAGTGGCGTGATGTCACCGACAGTTACACCGAAGTCACGCGTCAAGCAGGACTCATTACATATTATTACCCCGTGTAACTTTATAATATATGCACATACCGTATTTACTCGTGTATAGTGTGCACCATGATTTTTGCAACCAGTACCAGGAAGAAAATTTTTAAAAATAAAATTGCACTAACAATTTGTGGTGCCTTGTTAGTAAGTAGCAAATTATTTTCTCTCTCTTTTTTTTTTGTGGTTATTGGTATATGTTTGGAAAATACTTCATTAAATGTTTTGCGGCACTAAAAGCCAGAATATTGTGGTCTGCTGTAAGATAACGGTACTTTACGGTCGTTAAAAGAAGTATGTCAACAACTGCACTGGGCGGCTGGCTTAGTTTTCTTTTTGCTTCTTTTACGCAGTGACCTGCTGGGGGGGGTTTTTTTTTCGTGCTGAATTGTGACACCTCTCCATAAAAATTTTGTGTTGTCTCTTCTCTTCTCCCCCTGATTGTGGTTGGCTATCCTCTGCCTTACACAGAAAGAAAGAAGGCTTGGAAATATTTATTGATCAACAACATGTTTGGCGAGGGGCGGGAGAGGAAGGTAAACATGTGGAAGCTCTGCTTTTCGGCGAGATGGGATGTACGTGACCTCTGTGGATGGTGGAAGGAGGCTGCGACCTACAGGTAACCTTGACATGTGGACGGAACAAAGTCGCGTAGTTTCTGCGCGCAGTTCAGGTTACATTACTGATTGTTAACCTGTTTTAAGGACACTGCAAGAATTAAACACAGATAATGTATTATCATTGTTAAGAGAAATATTTACCTGCGTGTTATGTTATAATTATTTCAAATAAACGTTTTATCACTGATTTTATATACCTATAAAAAATAGTCACAGCTACTGGAAACAGCCACGTCAAATTGCCGAGCCACCACACAATTTCCATTTTCTTCAGCATATTTTACAACTGACAGCTTAAACCTAGCAGTGTTGGAAGTACATGAACTTCCAGCATTATTCATTACACGTTTATTGCCCAGGTATTGCGTAAGCACTGTCGTGGAGCAGTTCAAACAGGGATGTGGATAAGCCAAAAAAAAGGGGAGACACTAGCAATGAGTGGTGGGTTTGGTTTGTCGGAAAGGTTGGTGAGGCGAACTGAAGGGGGTGCTGAGAGAGAAGGGAGAGGTGTGATGATGTAAGAACGAGAGATGAGATAACAGACTGTTCCGCTACACTTCCCTCTAAACATCACGGAACAGTTTACAACTACCACTCCTTCCTTAATTTTATTTTTTTGCGTGTATAGTGCGCTCCCCAGAAATTCCTCTCTTTATTTTGGGATAAAAAGGCGCTCTGCGCTATACACGAGTAAATACAGTATTTCCAGTAGATATTCACGTGTCACTTGTTTTTTATTTCTTATAATATTAGTTCTCGATTCTCAATATGAGTACTAGCTAGCGGTCTCATGTTAGATTGTTTTAGTTAAATAAACGGTGGTTATGTATTGGATGTAAATCATATCTGAAGAGTTAGTATAATAATTTTTTTATACTTATTTCAGACATTATGTCCTCGCTTTTCATTACCGAAGCATCATAAATAAAGGAAAGATTATCGGAGTGTTAGATATTCGACACAAGTGTTTGTGAAAAACAGAACATTGTCACCAGTACTTGCATATGAAAATGGAATAGCATTCACGAATAATTGTCCGTATATTCTGATGCGTGACGTTGAGGATAAATGCAACAGCCTATGTCAGGGTTCTATTTGTGCTTGGCAGAGGCACAGGTTATCTTACGCTGCTGGCGCTTGTTATTACTGGCTGTGAATTTACTTTTGGCCGTGGTACAGAGTCGGGCGTGGGTGCGTACACTTATTCACCTGACTGGTTCATGACACAGGGTAGTTACGGGCATGGCAGCAGTGTCTGCGACTGCGGTACCTCCTTGGCTATAGTCGTCTGCCTTTGGGCGGTGATCGTGTAGCTTCGACTGGCAGAACTGGCCGTTCCACACGGTGGACTGCTGGCTCTTAATCCTTGGAAATAGGGATTGGCATTACCCAAGGGTCCTGGCAATCCTCAACGGAAATCTTCTACGATGGGATGTGGCTGGACAAAGTTTTTGTGGGGTGACTGAAATAAGGAACTTTGGTGAAGGGCATACGGAGAGCCTCTATGGTCTGCCACCTAGAGAAGAGCAGGCGATGAAGCTTGGCAGAATGGGCTGAGTTGGGATTTCTGTGATTCTCAAGGCGGGAGGAGTTGCATGGCAAAATGGCGGTTACTGGTCTGACTGGGTATGAGGCACTAAGTGTAATTGTCTTACTGCAGGCATGTTGGTGGGTCTGGAGAAATAATTGACAGTTAGCTGTTATGGTATCAGTATGAATATGGTTTTGAGGGACTGCCAATTAGCTAGTGGTTTGTAAATGTTTCTGTTCTGTTGTGATTTCCTAGCATGTGTGTGTGCATGTCAGTGAGACTGAAGTTTGTGGATGTGTTAAAATGCATAGATGTTGATGGAGCGCTTCAATGCAGACCCACGCATCTTCTGCTTTATCCTGTCTACGAGGTCAGGGGGCATTGGTGTGAACCTGACTGGAGCAGACACTGTGATCTTCTACGACAGTGACTGGAACCCCACAATGGACGCCCAGGCCCAGGACCGCTGTCACCGCATTGGCCAGACTCGCGATGTCCACATCTACAGGTGAGTGAGTGCACAATACCAAGTGCTAAATGTGTTGACGTCTGTAAGCAGGTGACAGTTCCTAAGAGAAGTGATTCGATTAATAGAGATACTGTCAGTACATATTTATGTGTTTTGCACCTATTTCCACTTAATTGTATGTATGAGTTCTTTCAAACTCTGTAAAATGCTAATAATTTTAAATGCTTAAAGCCAAAATTTTAATTTTGAATTCCATTGTTTCAAATTAAACAAAAAAATGATTTTCAGATGTGTTTGTTGTTAGTAGTGTGTTCTTTTACTTTGAAAATTGTCTAAACATTTCACAAGTAATTAATATTACTACCGTATGTGTGATAATTGCCTATTGCCGCTTTGCCACTAGCAATTTTTGTGCCCTGAAAAGGGGTTTTCTTCTGTTGCAAACATATTGGGTTTTATTAAATACAATATTTTTTTACTTCTATGGACATACTTAGTTTGAATAGAAGTATACCCTAGAGAGGAATATAAGACCACCACTTGTTCCAAGACTTAATATAAACATTGGACGCCAAGTCACTTAGTGAGTGCAAAACCAGTTTTCAGTTGCTCCTTACAGAAAAATTAGCTAAGTTGTTATGGGAATGTTCATTTGTTTCAATAGGCAGATGTCTTGCAAATAAAAGTATTGTCGTATGGACACCTGAGGGGGCTATCAGAGTTCGTGAAGGATGGAGGTCTTAATAAAAATAAAAGAACTAAATTTCATAATTATGTTTATTCGCAATGCTACAAGCCGTAAAAAAAAGAAGTTATTTACCAATATTAGCATCCTATTAACTCTAATTATTCTTATTGGGCGCAATTTTTAATTACCATCTCCATTTCAATTAACTGTCTTTATCACAGTCTTTACTCTTGCTAATGTGCCTTAAACTCCTCCAAATATTCACAGAAGTTTAGTTAAAACGGTCTTTTTCCATCATCCTGAATGTATTTCACTACGCATCCTGTCCACAGTCCTGCAGATCAGTCCCACTCTTCACTGCACACAAGCTCGCCGACACACTCTCGCAGATCATTGCAGTCGTCCCTCACTGCTCCGGAATCACCGAACTGTCGCTTAAGGTAGCATGAGATGCCATTCTCTTGGCTCTTAAACACCCCCCTTAGAGGCCCGTACATGGTATTTATACTTGAGGTAGGTGCCGTCTAGAATGTTCTTGGCAATCTAAGTTGTACTGGGAAAGGTAATGATGGTGTCAACTGCATTCCTGCATGTTAATTGGAGAAATACACTGAAGAGCCAAAAACCTAGTACACCTGTCTAATATCGTGTGGGGCCCCTCGGAGCATTCAGATGTGCTGTAAGACGACGTGGCATGGACTCGACTAATGTCTGAAGGTTTGCAGGAGTCAATTCACGCCATGAATCCTGCAGGGCAGTCCACAAATCCAATCTTCGCCGATTTGAGAAAGGGTTGCACGTCTGTCACGTTTAATGATTCTCGTCAGTCGTCGTTTGTCCCGTTCTTTCACAATCTTGTTCCCGCTGCAGCGATGTCGAAGATGTGATGTTTTACCGGATTCCCGATATTCGCGGTACACTCATGAAATGGTCGTACGTGAACATCCAAATGTTATTGGTTATCGCTACCTCGGAGATGGTATGACCCATCTCTCGTGCGCCGACTATAACACCACGTTCAAACTCACTTAAATCTTGATAACCTGCCATTGTAGCAGCAGTAATGATCTAGCTGCCGACCGCATCGCGTTACTCTGATTGGTTCCATACCTCTGTTATTTGCATACGCATGCCTATACCAGTTTTTTTGCTTTTCAGTGTATGAGCTCTGGGTCTACGAGGTACGAGCTGCGATAAGTTTATCGGCGTCTGCGGTGGCGTCCTTAATGATAGGCCGCTCGTCTAACATTACAAATCTGACCTGCAGTTATTGTTGCCTACCCACACAAAGTCAACACTGGGCCTCTAAAAGAATTATAGTGTCTGCTCTTTTCTGTAACAGATACGCGGCCACCGGCCTTTCGCTCTCTTGTTCATTCAAAATAATCCTTTGACCTGCTGCTGCCACTATCATACATCTGCTGTCCTTCACTTATACTCGCTCACGCAGGATGCGAAGCAGTGAGCGCGTAACGGTATGCCCCATAATCCTTTTTTCGATCAGGCCTTGTTTCAAAAAATGTCTACATTGGGCGTTAATTCAGTTAAAGATTGTAAAGTCGATTTTTTGCTGGCAGAAAAATAAGAAACATTAATTTACTTCAACAGATGTCTTCCGAATCTAACTTTACCCCACCAAGTTACATATAAACTCTCGTTGGTGCCAAAAAAAGTCGATCTACGCATGTACTGTGCGTGAACGTGTCATTAATAAGTGAAAAACACTAGATAGAAATTCGAAAATGGAAACATAATTGTATTGAAATAAAGATGCCATAAGTAGGCAATCATTTCCAAATGCAATTTGAATGCAAAAACAAAAAAGTGAAGTGAAAATCAACCTTACAACAGTAATATTGTAAAAACATATCGTAAATCTGTAATAACAGCTCACACTAGGACTGAGCCGGTACCGTTACCGATATATAGAAACCGGCCGATACCGTAATTATCGGAATTGTGCGCAATTAATTTTTAAATTGCAGATATTATAACCAATATTTTGCCTTAAGAATCTAAGATGATGCTGTTTTCTACTTGCCGTAATTGGAGTGCTTTGCTCACCATTTGGTTTTATTAAAATAATCACTATTTTTAAATTGGTTTTTACTAAAGTACCCAACTGGCTGTGTTTATTTTCAAAGCAAAATTAGGCACGTTTTGCATGATTGTTTACGAAACAATGGTACAACAAAACAATAGTAGCCACAATTTGCATTTACTGAATTTTACCTATGGAGGCAAGCATGCAGCGTGAACAAAACTTAACATTTAATCAGCCTAACACATATATAATATTAGCAATAATTAATATTTACGATTACCTCCCAAAATGTTTTATCTTAATTGTTTACGACAAACCGCGAACACGACGACCCATTAAAAAAAAAACTTATGTAATCTTGTAATGTTGGTTATATGCTGCACATTACTGCCGCCTAGCGATCCCATTTCTACAGTTTGTCTATTTTTGTTTGTTTTGTTGGTTGATTTGCTGTTGCTGTAGTAACATGACTGTGTTAGGTTAGGGTACGAACGTGGTGAAATTATTTACGTGTGCCAGCAATAAACAAATGATATGGCTGGAAGAATAAGTGATTTGTGGAATTTCTTTGTACCGTAAGCAACACGCAAGAATGCAAATGTTTACAATATTTGCAAATGATTGATTTCGAGAGGCGGTACATCATCCAGGTCCTGTAGTACCACAAACTTAAAACGGCACATTGAATGCACGCATCATTTGAAGTGTTATGTTTTTTTTAAGAGTTTCATTGCTTAATGACATGCTTTTGGAGGTTATTTTTGTCTTATATGCTTAAGCTTAATATTTGGTTCCTAGATTTATATTTATCGTAAGAGTTAGGCCCATCACTGAAACAATAAAAACTAAGACAATTAGAACTTTACTTAGGTAAATGTTTAAAAATTAAGTTTTTATTTTTTGAAACTTGTAATGTTATTTTTCCTTGTAAAGGCAGTATCGGTATTGGTATCGACAATATCTGTAAGTTTGTATCTGCAATATCGGAACAGGCTCAAAAACCATATCGGCTCACCTCTAGCTCACACGCTATCGTAAATACCCATGTACCTGGCGCACCCCCATTTTTTTTATAAGAAACTTGCTTAAGAAAAAATGGAATTTTTGGTTTTTTGTTATTATTATTATACATTTCTTGCATTTGTGTTGTGTTTGATACTTTAGCAGTTATGAAATGGCATCCTGTTAGTAGATACTGAATTTTGTTAATGTTCTCCTGCTATTTTTAATTAGCTTAGTTCTAAAACTACACGTCAGACTGCAAACTGCATTTCTTATGCGGTTTTCAACCACTGTTGTCAATTCCCCGACTTTTCGCAGAGGAAGTGACTAAAAGGGAGTGCTGATAACATTTTTTTTTATTTCGCTCCCATGGTGTGTGGTTGTGGGAAACATGTGTAAAATGTGTGTCTCCGTTAAAAGACTTAGGAATATCATACTTGAACCAGCTGCATGGTTTTGTACCTCTTTTGCTTCTTTTATTACTTTTAGTTTTCCACACACAGAAAATGATTGCAATCGCAGTGTCTTAGAGTTGTTCATACTTACAGTTTGCTAGATACGTGTAGGAAACAATAGAAACTAGACTGGTTAATTATGCTGTTCCTCTTTCTCCCCCGTTAGCTGATAACCACTACATGTAACTGGGCCATGCGGCTGTTACTATCCTATCCAACCTTGTTTGCTCTGTTCTGTCACGAGAGATAGCTAGGCGACGGTAGAGGTGGTGGGTGTATAACGAAGCTTGCCTTTGTGACGTCACATTTCGCCTGCCCTGCAAGCCTCCAGGAGGCATGCTCGCTACAAGCCACCACTGACACTTTTTTTCTACATTTTCTCTCCCTCCCTCCCCGACCATATCTAACTCATATTGCAGCATGCTAAATTAAGAGCAGTGACACTACAGCACATGTTTCACGGCTGTGCGTCAGCAGAAATATTTTTAATTAATTTTGATTGAGATTTCTAACATTTTGGTGTTATTTTTTGTGAATTTTTAATGGTTTCTGAGAATGCCGTTTGTAAAATTGCTGCCCACGTTAAATCAACTGCTTGTAACATAGGGGCCGGACTGCATTTCACTCAGGACGTGCAGTAACTTCCAGTGGTAGCAGGAATGTTACAAATTATGGTTCTTCACAGTGGCTGTGCTAATGAAAAGGAGAAAAAAATGTGTTGACAGTGAGTATGTGTGTGTCGCAAAAAAAATTGTGATAGACGTGCATTTTAAATTCTCATCCGCCTTTCCTTTACAGTGGTTTTTTGGAATTCACACGCTGCGATAGTGGGACTCGCTGCTCAAAATTTTCAAAAACCGTATTCAAAAAAACTTGTGATAGTGTTACAGTGTGTTTGTGTTGAAAATGTGTGGTGTGGGGTGAAAACATTGTGTTAACGCTGTGTTCTTACTATTGCTGACAGGTAGTGATACAATTCTGTAATGGTCATACTGTGGTTGTGCAGGTTGGTAAGCGAGATGACGGTGGAGGAGAACATTCTCAAGAAGGCCAATCAGAAGAGACTGCTGGGCGACTTGGCCATTGAGGGTGGAAACTTCACCACTGCATACTTTAAGAGCGTGAGTGCATCTGTGTTTTGTGTGTGTATGTGTATGTGTGCATGCTTGCATCTCTAATCAAATGTTAGGTTGTTTATTAATGAAATATAAATGTATTTACTGGGGTGATGTTTTTTGAAGCAACATCTCAATAAGTTTTAGTTAAAGAAAAATTTGACTGTGGCATCGGGTGCAGGCATAACGTTCCGAATTCTCTTTGTTTTAGTTACACATTTACTACCAAAACTTGTGCCCAAAAAACTAGGATGCGACTTACATTAAAAGAAAGTTTATGTTCAGTGTTTGAGGATTAAGTAAAAATTTATTAAGAGGTCAAGCAGGCCGCTAGGCTACCAAAAATATATAAAAGGACAGGGATTTAAGCACGCAAAGTGTAGTACTTGTTGGCAGGCGCTGTCACGTTTGCGCAACCGCGTGGAAAATGACTCTTCGTTCTGTGTGTGGTAAATGATGTAGGGGGGGGGAGAGGTTGTGTGTGTGTTTGTTTGTTGACATGCGTGTATGCGTCAAGTACTACACTGTGAGTAATTGAATTCCTATCCTTTTATATATTTTTCAAAATTTATTGAGGCTAATAAAGAGGTACTCGAAATGGCATTATCACTGGCTACAAATTTTTAGAGAATGAACTGTAATTAATACAGTTATAATTTTCCAGTGTTTTCTAAGAGGACTTAATATTTGGTGGCTTCATGGCAGCCTTGTTGAATACCGGTAATGAAGCAAACATTACTCTTCCAAAAAATACTGTACCAGTGAATCAATTTTAAAATACTATATTTACCGGTGTACCTTACCCCGTCACCTATCCAAGATGTCCACCCACAGGGAAAAGTTCTGTGGTCCAGACAAAATTCCTACGTACGTAAATAATGCAGAAAAAAGCCAGTTTTTACCAAACTCAAAATTAAATTTCTACCGCATTGATCAAACAAAAATTCGAGTAGCGTTGCTGTAAATTACGTGCTCTGATCATTAAACATTAAAGTATTAACAAAAAAGTATAAAAATTTTGGGTGATCCTATATTAGACATTGCCCTATATTTAGGTAAAAAAAATTAATTATTACTGCTTTCTTACTGGTGTGACATGTTCTCTTGTGGGTAGTATCTATGCATGCTGGAGTGGGAGTAATGGTTGTGTGTGTTGTGTACAGTCGACGATCCAGGACCTGTTCAATGTGGATGTGGGGGAGGAGGATGCATCAAGGAGGATGGCAGACGTGTTGGAGCAGTCCAGGGAGCGTGATAGGAGGCTCAGGGAAGACGTACAGGTCAGTACAATGAACTTCATGATCGGGAGAGCTGTATTGATACTGCCACATTTCTCGACAAAGAATGTTTCTCAGTCATTTACTGTCCATAAGTGGGGTAAAATCTAACAGACAGTCTGACACCTAAACAGTTTGTATAAAGTAAATTTTCTCGTTTGAAAAGTATTGTATGAGTTGATGAATAGTTGTGGGATATATATGTTATTATGTCAAATTTTTATGTCCTATTCTCCCTGTCAGCTCAGAGCACACGGACAGAGAGTGAAACCATGCCCCTCCAAGCTGTTACATGTTGGCGATACCTTGTGCGTTGGCAAATGTCTGTCTTTTAAAGTAATTAATTAGACAGCAAGAAGAACATGTAATTTTGAGACATAAATGAATATGTAAGGTGATTAAAATTTATTTCTTTACTGTCTTTTAATAATTAATGCCATGTCTTCTGATTTTCCCGTACGCACATCTGTCGCGAGTTATGTTGCACTCTGGCTCGGTTTTGACCCATTATTTGATTACTAAAAGTGTCGAATAGGCCCTTAGAGAATATCAGTTAATTCAAAAGAGACGTGTTTATTGAAGTAAACTATTATAAATCCTCGAGTTGCCACCGAGGAAGTTACAGAAAATGAACTTTACTCTTGCTAATAAAAGTTGATGGATGTTCAAACAATTTTTGGCGACAAGGGGAGGTCATGTATATGCTTCTACTAGGCATTCATTTTATTCGTGAAGATGCTGTCCATTGAGTAAAATTATTATTGTGTTTTAAAATCTTGTTTATTTTATGCCAGATACAATTAAAAATCAATTTTTTTGGGGAAAAACAATCTTTAATCACATAAGAAAACACCTTTGTAAAAAAGAATTCCTCCTTAAAATGTATTGTGTTACATTTCAAATGAAAGCATTTGGTTTTAAATAGAAGCATGACCGCTGTATTTGGACTTGTATAGGCTACGCCAGAAGTTTTTAAAGAAAGTGGTGACGTGAACTGGCAATTATTTAAGTACAACTTCGCCTCATTTACATGTGTCATCATGAGACACCAAGCAGGGTTTGAACCCTGAAACGACTTGCTACCAGAGCCTATGGCATACCCCTAGGTGCGGGGGCACCCACAGACACGTCAGCCAAGTTCGTTGTGATAGAAGTTAGCCAAGCGCCTGAACTTACGCCGCCAATGCAACGCTGCATGACAAAGACCCCTACTTTCGCCAAGGACTGAGAGAGATGGCACCTGACAGTGCAGCTCCGCCCATGGAAATAGGAGTTTACCCCCGCACTACAGAGAGCGCGCTGGCAGGTGGAATAAATGTCTGTACACAGCCACAGAACAGGAGTTCATTCTCCGCAGCTCGCTCCACTACCTTGTGCGCTGGATCTCTGCCAACTCCGTCACCTACCAGAAGCTTTTGAAGACTTTCACCACAAACCCCCGATGAATTCTTCAACTTCCTTCGCGTCTCTCTCTACCCTTCTGAAAGTGCCTCCCTAGCCGCATCTGCTCTTGTCTAGTTTAGACTCAGGTCCCCTTTCCCTTGTATTCCTAGTCTACTTCTGTTTCAGTTCCTGGTTAGTTGGGAGGGGCCTCCGTGTCTATTCATCGCGGAATAAACTCATTTTCTATCATACCTCTGAGAACTGATTCTAGGGTCACTTGTCTTTTATCCCCCGTAGACGTCAGACCACCAGGGGAAAACCAGGAGACTGCGTCATTTGCATAGCCAATTGCCAAACCTAGATTAGGACTGCAGGTTCCCTTAACCGACCGCAGAAACGTCGCAAACCCGCTCATTAGACGGCCACCTATACTCTGCACTTAGTGTTCAGTATGGTAGAGCCACAACACAACCACTAGAGACCCAATCCACAAGGCGGCTAGTAACCAGCCCAGCCAATTCATTCCATCCACCACGCAGAACTGTCACCAGAAGGAGTGATAGACTGGTTCTAGTGGTCTGCCCACCTTTGGACCACACCCACGTCATTGTCGGATATCCAGGGTAAACCTACCGCTCTAACAAACTCTCTGACCTGTCGCCGGTTGGTGTAAACGGGTATGACTGGTTGGCTCGGCCTTGGCTTGGCTATACACCTAACTAGAAATCATTGTCGCCTGCTATTTGTCCATGGGGCCGACTTTATTACCTATCTTTATGTCATACACCCATACGAGTGGTGCGAAGTGGCAAGCTAGGAAGGCAGCTACTGCCTCCGAATTCAACAGGAGCTGTAACGCAGCCCTAACTGCACTTTGCAGCACAACCCTTCGGGAATGAGCTCAAGCTGCCCGACAGTTGGATAGGCCTCACTCCCAACTCCCTCCCTCTCCTTATTTCAGTCCCCATTAAAGACCACGGGCCAGCCGTATCCGGTCATCACCGACTTCCGTCAGGGACGTCACGTGCCACTGGGGATAGCGAACCCGTGGTTCTGGAGCTCCAGGAACAGCAGCCCTCCGCGGGCTCCCTTCAGCACCGCCAGCCGCGGCACAATCTCCACCCGAGGACTGGATATAAGTTCCCGACGACCTCAGCAGCAACAGTGGCCAAAAAGAATATTTTGTAAAATTAGTAGATTTTTTATATGAAACAAATTTATTTCAATAAGCAGAAGTCTTCAGAGTAGACATGTATATAATTGATTGTAAGCCGACCCTTAACTTTTGAACCCTCGGAAAAAGAAAATAATAATATGCAGAATGTAACGGAATTTTCAATGTCCTTTGTACACGACAGTGTGACAGCTAGTACCATGCTCTGTGTGAAAGTAGGGAGAGCAGGACAAAGAAAATTCTGGGCTGTGTTTTGACAGTTGCCTCTGACGGGGGTGGGTGTGTTTGGAGCAAAAGGATGCAAATGCAGATGTTGGTTAAGATGTTGCTGTTGTGGGAGGGGGGGGGAGGTGAAAAAGAGAGTAGTGGTGTGGAACAGAGCTTGGAGTGGAGTTTGTTCACCGACGAGGAGGAGGGTGGAAGGAAACTTGGTGTGTTGTGGGCATGGCTTGATAGGAGAGATAGGTGTGGCCTCGGCTGTGTAAGCGGAGGGTGGAAGGGAGTATAGCGGTGTGGGCACGACTAAGGGGAGGTATGACCTACAGCCGGTGTATGGTAGAGCGAAGGCCTATGGGAGTGGAGAAAAGATGAAGAAGAACGGCGTGGCTAGTGGCGGGGAAATAATAAAACACCTCTCAATGACTTCTGCAGCGTAACTTTTTCAGTGTCCAGACCCAGCCAAACGATACGGGGTTGCTGCACTTTGACACAAAAACCACTCGTTTTTATGAAATTTTCGTTGTAAAAATATCATCACTTCAAATTAAATTACATGTTTATAAGTTATTTCTTTTCTCCAATAAATATATAAACTCCGGCAGTCAAGGCTGCATCTCGAGCGCTATATCAGNGTTTATAAGTTATTTCTTTTCTCCAATAAATATATAAACTCCGGCAGTCAAGGCTGCATCTCGAGCGCTATATCAGTACATTCCAGACGAACTACATCTAACAAACTTGCTCCGCATCTGCGCTGTACGCTTGGCAACACCGCTTGCTTGCAAGGACACAGCTGCCACATGACCTTCGCCAAGGTCGCGTGCATCAGCCATCCGTGGCGCTGGCTGTGTTGTACAGAATGTACAACCCCAACAATGAGCGCAACCTACAATCAATTTTTTTTACGCCCTTTGAAAATAATGGTGTGACCTATAAGCGCAGGTGACTTATATGCAATAAAGTACAGTACACTGTTTTTTCAAACAAAGTTTGTGGTTTCTATCCCACACTCCACCCTCCTGAGATAATCTACCAGCTGTACATTGACGAGGGTCAGTCGGTCAGTCAGTCAGCCACCATTCAGGAAGTTTACTATCTAGCCTGACATTGACAAGGGTCCCTGGAGGAGGAAAGGGAAGAGGCCAAATGTTGATATGCACCCCCTGACATCACCGTGCGGTGGTGGCGCCTAATGGAACTGGATATATGGAGCATGGTAGTTTTTATAAAGTTTGTAGGTATCTAAATGTATAATGATTACTTTATTGCAGATTTTGATATTTGTTTTTCAGAAGTACAAGATCAGGATATGTTTTATTCCATAACGAGTAATGCAGTGATATCAACTATCACACAAGATGGCGAGTGTTATTAACTTAGCAAATTNTGTTTTATTCCATAACGAGTAATGCAGTGATATCAACTATCACACAAGATGGCGAGTGTTATTAACTTAGCAAATTTTCCGTTTAATTTGGCAAAATTTAAATCATTTAGCGAGCAACAGAATTTTTTTGGAGTAAAATATAATTTCAAAAAATTGGTTTTTTTTAATGTCAAACTCAAAAAACTTTTAAATTTGCCTCCAAAATAGAGTAAAAAATATAAAATGCAGCATTNTGTTTTATTCCATAACGAGTAATGCAGTGATATCAACTATCACACAAGATGGCGAGTGTTATTAACTTAGCAAATTATCCGTTTAATTTGGCAAAATTTAAATCATTTAGCGAGCAACAGAATTTTTTGTGGAGTAAAATATAATTTCAAAAAATTGGTTTTTTTTTAATGTCAAACTCAAAAAACTTTTAAATTTGCCTCCAAAATAGAGTAAAAAATATAAAATGCAGCATTNGTTTTTTTTAATGTCAAACTCAAAAAACTTTTAAATTTGCCTCCAAAATAGAGTAAAAAATATAAAATGCAGCATTATTTTGATGAAACTAGGGCTGAGCAGATACCGGTACCGATATATTGAAACCGGCCGATATCGTAATTATTGGAATTGTTTGCAACTCATGTTTAAATCGCCGATATTATAACCAATATTTTGCCCTAAGAATTTAAGATGATGCTGTTTTTATCTCTCCGTAATTGGAGTGGATTAGCGTAATATTTAGTTTTATTAAAATAATAACTATTTTTAAATTGGTTTTTACTAAAGTACCTAACTGGCTGTGTTTATTTCTAAAGCNATTAAAATAATAACTATTTTTAAATTGGTTTTTACTAAAGTACCTAACTGGCTGTGTTTATTTCTAAAGCAAAATTGAGTACTTTTGCATGATTTTTTACAAAACATGTATACAACAAAACTATAGCAGCCATCATTTGCGTTTACTGAATTTTATCTCTGTAGGCAAGCTTGCCGCATGAACAAAACCTAACATTCAATCAGCTTAACGTATATTTAATATTATCAATAATTAATATTTACGATTACCTCCATAAATATTTTGTCTTATTAGTTTCATTTCCAACCGCAAACACTGCGATGCATTAAAAAAAAGTTATGTAATCTTGTAATGTTGGTTACATGCTGCACATTACTGCCGCCTAGCGGCGCCATTCTGACAGTTTGTCTTTTTTTTTTCTTGTTGGTGTGTTTTCTGTTGCTGTAGTAATATGACGGTGTCAGGTTAGGGAACGAACGTGGTGAAATTATTTTACTTGTGCCAGCAAAAAATAAATAATATGGATAGAAGGAAAAGTGACGTGCGGAATTTTTTTACCGTAAGCAACATGCAAGAATGTTTGCAATATTTGCAAATGTTTGGTTTTGAGAGGCGGTACATCATCGAGGTCACATAGTACCACAAACTTAAAACGGCACCTTGAGTGTACGCACCCTTTGAAGTGGAAGAGCTGCAAATTACAACAGTGTCCTCCTAGGCCTGTTGTACAACTCTCAACACAACTTTCTGGCAGATAAAACGCGCCTAACCATTTCGTAATGACGAGTACTTCACAAATTTCAGATAACCATTGTGTGGCTACATGTTCATCTAGTCCTGATGTAAACAGGTCTAAACCAAAATTTTACAACTAGTATGAATTAATGAAAAAAAAGTAAACCTTAGCCTTCATCACATGCCCGCACTGTGAAAATAAATACAGTAATACCCCGCTTTACGCGACCCCTTTATGCGCGGTTTCACTATAACGCGAATTTCAAATTTCGCGCTCAAATGCCTCTCATTACGCGAAAGAGTGCGTATAAACATAATGTAGTCATCAACTTCTCTATGGTCGCGGGAATCCCCGCTTCCTCTGAACATTCTGTTTGAAGAATTGGGAATTCCCCGTCCTTCGACTTTGTTCTATGGGGATTCCCTCGTTCGTTTCGTTTGTTCCGTCATGTTTAGTTCGGCTGGCAGTCGTGTTTTAACATTTATTGGAGATATGTC